>UELX01000265.1:0-95513 GCA_900480035.1 Eupelmus urozonus | reverse complement strand
GTAATCGTCAAATTCGATTGTGGCTTTGACTACTCCAGCCTTAACTCCTTTCGCCTTCTTGATAGGTTTCCGACGATCAATTTTCACGGAGTACATCTTGCTACGGAGTCCCACAAACTCCGTCATAATGCTGCCGTTGCATTCGTCTTTCATGAGGCCAACGATCTTCTTGTTTACAAGAGGAATATTGAATTGGTTATTCTCTGGATAATCGGAGGTGTCGAACTCGTGAATATCGTTTTTCATTACCTCGTATATATCGACACCAGTAATTTCATAAATTAGGCTGTCCGTGTCCGTGTATAGAAGCTTCGATTTGTCTCCGACTCGATTTTTCATATACTCGTAGTGAAATCTGTAGACGTGAGACTTTGACAAGTCGAGCACGCTGAGTCCGACGTAAATGGGTTTGCGAATCTTGATCTCGATGCGTTCGAGCTGTATAGCTACCAGATTTTCGCCAAAAATCGAGCAGCTATGAAAATTTGGCTTAGCAATTAACGCCTCGGCACCATAACGACCCTCCCATTTGCTGACAAGTTTAACGTCCTTATACTTGCGCTCGTTCTCCATCGTCTTTCCATAGATGGCATTGTTGAATAGCTTATAGAGCATCTTTTCAAATTCATTATTAGCGTTTTTGCGTTTTTCGCTATTGAGGTCAATGTAGGATTTAAGCCATGGTTTCTGACTAAACTCTAAAGCTCGATGAATTTTCATCAAATGAAGACCGTGTTTCAGAGCTTGCTTTAGAGCCACATAGTGTACAACATATTTTTCCTTATCAAGCAATGTCGTCAATAATTTCTTTTGTTTTGAGCCGGGTTTTGGTGGAACCATGTGCTCGGGACAGAAAGGCAGATCTTTGTGATCATCGTGTATGGTTTTGGGATACTCGAGATCGACTTCCAAAAAATATCCTGTAGGATTATCATCTGGCACGTTAAAAAAATTAAGACAGTTAATGTCTTCTACCCACTTGAAGTTTCCGTATGGTAGCGATCTTGTCATTGCCCAACCATACAAATTGTTGACGTCAAAATATAACAAATATTTCGACTCTTCGTCCTCTCTATATTCGGAGCTCATGTATCTGTTGTTGGCTTTGGCGTATCGATTGCTGCACTGACTTATACCACCTCTGATGCCTAGTTCGACAAATAGCAACATATCCATATCAGTCAATAACTCGAGTTTAATGCCAGTGAATTTCAACATGGCATCCCAGCTGAAGCCCGGTGTGGTATGGTAGTGAGCTGGATCCAATTCATAAGACTCGATACAACTCTTTCTAAAATCTTCAAAAACATTGGTCAAGAGAAGAACGTCTGTCTTTAGATAGAGATCTGAATATTCGCCCAACGTCTTGATCTTGAAGACCTCCCAAACTGTCTTGGCGTGTTCGTAGTCTTCGCCTGATATGTCGCTGTCATACAAAAAGCTATAGAAGTTGTTTTTGGTTGGTAAAGATTGTTCTTCGAGTTTGTCTAAGGAAGTAATGTAGTCGTATGGAAATACTCCTTTCCTCTTGAGAAGATTTATTTGAGCAGCGCTATATTCACTCTTGAACTCGTTCTCGACAACATCAAGCTTCTCTAAATAAGAAGCCAACTTCTCGAGCGAAGCTGCCATGAAGCGAAAAGAATCGATGAATCTGAAGCTGATTTCAGTGCCCTCTACGAATTTCGTGAATGAGATATATTTTTCCTTGTTCTCAGGGATAACAGTGATTCGTCCTTCAAAATTGGTGACAAGCTCTTTTATGAAGAGATGCGAGTCGTAGTTGCTGAGATTATGGAAAACTACAGGAATAATCCTTGAATCATTAAAATTGAGATTGCATTTCTCGTGTGCTGCTCCACGGTATCTGAAAGACACAATAATAATGAGATTAAGAATTTAAATATAATCAAGTAAACTTACCTTCCTGAGAGGTGGCAATGATCTCGAACTCTTTTTTCATTACTCTGGAATGGTTTGCTGCAGATGTGACAGGTTTTAGCACTTTTAAATGCAAGTTCATCTACGTCTCCCATTGGTATCTGGCGTGCATGTATATCCTTTAGTTCTAAAGCAAGATCTTTAAGTTGTTTTACGAACCATTTAGCAGGATCATCGTCCTGATCATTTTTCTTTCTATAGCCGACGTATCTGGATTTAGAATCATTTTCGCTGTACTTCACGTAGTAGCCAACACTAAACGGTTTATGCTGCTGATACGCACGTTGATCTTCTACAGGTATGAGCAAACATTCAAAATCAGCGTATATTACAATTGGAACTCGTAGCTTGTGTTTGAAATTTTTGAATTCCAATATGCTCTCATGTCTCTCGGGAAGCAAGATTTTGCACTTGTTCACTTGCGAGCAGTCAATCTCGTGAGCTTTTAGTCGATTAATAGTCTCAAAATAGTGCAGACATCTATCGCATATGTATTTTTTAACTTTATGCTTCGTCAATTGCGAATACACAAGACGAGATAAATCCTTGATCCAGACGTAATGAAATTTCGGAATTCTATCAGACTGTTCATCTTCATCAATGTAAAAATCTTGAATGATCAGTAAGTTCACGTGCTTGGTTTTTTTCATCGATGTTACATGGCATGGCAATACATCAAAAGTATTACCTTTTTTCTTTAGAGTAAAAAGATTGATAGAGATTTCATTCTGCTTCTCAAATTTTGCAATCTGTTTTGGTGTTACTGGAAATTCTAAATTTTCGAAATTCAACTCATCTTCGTACTTCTTGTACTTCGAGACTCGATGAGAATTTGTTTTAACAGGGTATAAAGCCGATAATATAGCCCACTTGAAACACTGGTTATCTTTATTTTGTACATTGACACAGGCTTTTTTATTCTCTATAACTTGCGGTAGGGAAATGTAAGATCCAGCATGCATAGGATTTAGTTTCTTTATGTTAATCATTAAGTTCAAGATGGCGCGTAGAGTCCAACCTGAGTCGCGTTCTTGAAACTCTTCCATATCACGTTCAATAGGCTGCTTCACTTTGGATGAAAACCATTCACTCAAGTCAGTAGTTGAATAAATAGAGTACCCCTTTGTATTAAAATATTTAATTTCGATGATCTCCGCGTCATCTTTGACGATAGCGAACTCCGCCGCGAGAACAGTATCGACTTTCAAAGAGTTGTGATGTTGGAGAGATTCTGTGATCTTTGACTTAAATAATTTACAGGCTTCCTCCATGAAGGATGCAACATCGAGGTGTTTTAAGTTCGTCACTATACCAGTTTTTATACTGTTTGCGAATATGGTGCACGAATCATTCCAAATAACTTGCTCACCTCTTTCCAGACTTTCGCCTATGGGTAGATAATCGTTAAAAATCTTGTTAATACTCAACAATTGGTTGTACGATGTTTGTAAAACCCTTTTCTGTGTAGCGTCCAAGACTGTCGACTCTAGCGATTTTTGAAGTCTCGTCATAGTAGCCGACGTTCTTGAAATCCATTTTCGAACATTATCGATGTCGGCACTCCCACTACGAACGTGCTGAACGCACTTCGACAGACTTTCCACTGTCTTGACGTAGTTCATTTTTACTTACTTTATTCACTAGAGTTTACTTCATTCACTTTGCTCGTTATAATATTAGAAGATCTGGTACTTGATGTGTGGCTCGGGTCACTTGTTCGATAAGAATGAATTCATAAGCCTCATCGCTTCCTCATATACTATCGGCGGTGGTGTTACCACTCGCACGTGATTGGTTCGTTTCGTTGCAGAAGGAGGAAGCGGCGGCGCAAGATGGTGGTGCGAGATAAAGAGGCACTGCGATTGGTTCAACGCTGTTCGTGATCACAGTATAAAAGAAAGTTTGCGCTTCTAAGATGCCTATTCTTTATTACGGAGCTGCTTCAAGATGGACTACAACGTCAATGTTTAAGGTTCCAACAATTTCAATAATGTATTTATCACGTATTAAAAAGAATAATTATAATTGTGGTGTAATGCGACAGTTAGTGTTAGTTATAGATGTCAAGCCCTAAAACAGAAAATAGAATATATTAGGAGACCATACACGGAATCCGCGGAGAGCTTGCTCACACATTATTCACTTCACATAGTTTATAAAATAGTTATTAGAAAATAGCATACTCATAACAACAAAACTAACTTCGCCACACCAACACGTAGCCACGTTAACTGGAGCTCGAGAAAATGAAGTTGAAGCCTGGAAGTACCTCAATCTTTTCGGATCCGCAGCCGATCACCAAGATAAATAGTTCCAACCACTTCACTGCACGTTTCAGCGACAATAGAAACGCGCGCGAGCGCCAATCCTTATTAGTTAGGCATAGAATAGAAATGACGCAACAAGTCTGCTGAGCGCACAGACTGTCTGTACGCATGCGTCGTGAGCGTGAGCGCCTCGAGTGGACCTGAGCAGCAACGGAGGCTAGTAAAAAGGAGAAAGAAGATACTGCGTCATTCCGTAGTCGGAAACGTTATGGAGCGTCTGATAAGATAGAGCGTATTTAAAAGAGACTTTTGCGAAAATCGTATTAAGCCAGAATAATTCTATGTAGACCGGCTATTGGATCTCGCTTGCTGTTTGTAAGTGCCGCATGCTGAACTTTAATTACTCTTGTGTCGTGCCGCGCGTGTTTGTCGAGCC
Organism: Eupelmus urozonus; assembly: GCA_900480035.1. Classification (NCBI taxonomy): domain Eukaryota; kingdom Metazoa; phylum Arthropoda; class Insecta; order Hymenoptera; family Eupelmidae; genus Eupelmus; species Eupelmus urozonus. The sequence continues at coordinate 90,869 of UELX01000265.1, read as the reverse complement.
AAAGTGTTTTAGAGTACTCTGCGGTGATCAATCTCAGAAAAGTAAATACAAGTTATGGTGAGAGGATCATCGTCCACCTCATCAACCAATTTCAAGTTTTTCTATCCAAGCAAGTTTTCGATATCTCCGTCGAAAATCTGGAGACCTTGAAAAAATAAAGAGAGAAGAAATTCTGTACATGACTTACAAGGAGAAAAATATGCAATTCAGTACTCAGTGAATTGAATGGAAAACAATTTTTCAGGGCTAACAATAATTTTAAAAGTAAAAAACCATTCCCTCCATGGAGAGGTAAAAAAATTCCAGCCGAAACAGATCACAATAAAAGAATATAAATACCTTGTTTATCGTTGATTCTCCTTATTCAATCATAATGAACGATCGGTGCAAGTACACTCTTTTTTCTGAAGTACAGAGGAAGGTAAAAGAAGATAGAGAGGTGTAACTTATGAAAGAAAAAAAGATATCTTATCATTTAGGCAATGTGCACCTAAAAAAGCTCCAACACCAGAATTAAAGAGTAAGTAAGATTAATTAAAAACGATTTAAAAAAAAATAAAGAAGTAATTGAGGTTAAATTTGCTATCATAAACAAGTCTGAAAAGTCTGAATTTTAGAGCAAGTCTGAATAGGTCAAAGGTGCGCTAGTCCCACAAAGCCAGTTCCGGTGGAGGGTGTGCGGATGAGCCAGTTCCGGTGAACCAGAACCCCTTTACATAAATAATGCCTTAATTTATTTCATTTAATTTATTGATAAATAATAAGTAGAATTGTTTCTCTGTAATAACAAAGATTTTATTATTTTATACAAAAAATACAATATAGTAACTTAAATTAATTATTAATCCTACCTGTAATAACAAAGAAACAATATTCAATGTTATTATTCAAATTTATGTTCTTGATTAATTTTACAAATTAGTTTTATAATTCTTGGTTAGTTTTATATGTGCACTTCGTGGCTTACATCGTTATTCTGACGCCACGTGTGAATTAATTCTATTTTCTTAGTACCCTAGGAGATCTGACTTACCGATCTATTTACGCGCAAAATTCAATAATACTATGAGGATATTTTTTCCTCACACATATTTCAATATTATTTTTAAAACGGGTTTCAGAAGTAAATTTTCATGAAATAAAATAATGTAAAAGCATTTGTCATCTCATTATTAGGAGATAAGAATTTGCCATTGAAAATATAAGTTTTTTAATTAACGTACTTATATTACTCCAGCAGCAACTACGCAGCTTTTACTAAAAATACATTATCAGTTTCATCACTCTTAAATATCAAAAACTAAATTAAAAAATTAAATATCACAAAGTTAACCTACTTACGTTCATATATTTAAACAATGATAATCTCATAAAATAATTTTTATTATTATAAGTGTGGAGAAACAGGAGCTGGATAGGTAAGAAAAGAACTCAAGTTATAGTCAGAAACTTTATTTTTTGTTTTACACATTCCACCACTCACGCTTTCCTCCTCGCACGCACGCATACACGCTGACCACGAACCGTACCTGGTGTGTACCAGCGGATGACTTCACCCGAGCAGAGCCGGAGAAAGAATGCCCGCGGTCCCACCTTTCCGCCTCGAACATATTCACCCCTACCTCTCACATCAAGTTCTGACGTAACGAGCGTGCGCGCGATAGTACCTGAGCGCTATCGCATCTTTCCCGCTCCCTCTCTTCAGCCCGCGTTTACGCACTGAAGCAACGCGCGCGTTAGACTTCGCGCAGCCGCCTGATCCGTGTCGCGCTTTTCCCGCGTTTCCAAATTTTTTTCCGCGCCTTTCACAAAGACTGCGCTTCCCAATGTTTCCTCCCACGCACTCAGGTCCTCGCTGCGTAGCCGTTGGCTTGCCAGTAGCCCCAAGCATCGTCACAAGACTTCTGGTTTGAGGCTTCTACGCCCCAGCCGTTGACCTGCGAGGACTATGCTCTAGGTGACTATAGTCAGCGAAAATCGGTACGTCCTTTCCTTCCGAATCTCGCGCCTTCTTACCGCGAAAGTTCACTCTCACGCTTTGCTACGCGTCATATACTCATTATTTTATCCGCGCTTCTCTCTCGCATTCCTAAACGGATTATCTTTTCACAAAAATTTATACACTGAACGAGAAGGATTACACATTTTAGTATCAACATCGCTCTACATCAATTTTGTAACTTGTTTTTACGTACACAATCGCTCAAAGCATTCCTCTCGCTACACAATAATATTTTTATTTTACATTTCTTTTTTTTCCTTTTTTCCTTTTAAAATTAAGTTACAAATTTGTAATAACTTCCTAAATTTAAATAACTCATTTTTTTACAGATCGCATATTTATAAATTAAATATATACAATTTAACAAAAATAAACAAACAGTATTTCGATCACTTACTTCGGTAGAAAATTATTTTAGATTTATCGGTGCCTCGATTATTTTACGCAGTAAACTACACAGTTCTAGACTAAACACATGTCAGGATTTATTTCTATTAGGGTAATTTATTTTTTCGAAACAATAACTAAAACTCTAAATAAACATATTTACATATTTTCTAACAATCTGGAAATTTGTTTCAACAAGCCACTTGATAAACTTTCTAAGTACAATCGCTCCATATACATCTCGGCCGAAAACGAGAGACGCGCAGTTTGTCAGAGATGAATAAGAAGATCACTTTACAATAAGAAAGAAAAACGAATAAATAAATCACGAAATAAAAATTATATTTATTTGATAACTTCACGAAAGAAATTTTTTACTAGAACTATATTTTTATTGATAACGAAAGTAATATCACAAATTTAAATCGGGAACATTTCTTGGAATCATATAAAAAAAAAACACAAAAAATTATATCAGATAATTCAGGTCTGATTGTGTAGTAACTGCTACACTTTTCATGAACCGCGTTACTATTTTGTCACGAGAATAACAATTAATACAGTACTATTTTATAATAGATGTTAGAATGTAAGTTTATTATGTTTACTAGACCTACACACAGGCAATTTAGCCTCGGTAGAGTTCACCATTTTAAACTGATTTTCTGGTTTAATAAATAAATAAATAAATTAAAAAATATTCTTGGACATTAGAACTAAAAATACGTAATTGTAACATAAAATATAATAAATATATGTTATACTCATAGTACTCAATATTTATACTCATAGTAAATTTACATTAACTATTATTTATTCACTCTATTTAATCATTCAATACATCTAAGTAAAAAAATATAAATTTACAATTGCAGTACAAAATGTTTTTCGATCTCGCGAGCTTTCGTATATACTCGAGCATCGTGAAATCGGATTATCACCTAAAAATCATAAATCGTTAAAAGATCTTCGAGCAATCGACCTTTTCCGGATAGTTGCAAGCCTTCAGCTCCGTGTCGAACACGAGGCCTTCGGGACAGCTGAGCTTGTGCTGCTGGAATCCATTTTGGGGGTCTGCCACGCACAGGTAAAATATCGAGCAGTCTTCGGGATCCCGCAGAAAGCCGGCTTCCGTGCATTTAACGTTACTTTCTGGTTTGCCGGTTGTAGGTGGTGGCCTGGTAGCTGGTGGTTCTGGAGCCGGACCACCGCGCAGTACGTGGTTTAAGGTTTTTAGAAGTGGGTACGAAGCTCCGCAGATGCCTCGGAAGTCGTCGGTCTCGATACTCCAGACCATTGCGCCGCCAAGGCCCAGTGAGTTGATGTATTCTGCCTTCTCTTGGATGGATCTTAAAAGAGAAGCACACATAATTACAAAAATATTTAAAATGATTTTGATTCTACCAAAAAGAAAAGAAAATGTAATTTGATGGTATGTATATATAGTCATTTTATAGACATTTTTTCAAAATCACGTTTTAAATCGGGATTTGTTCATTCTAATTTATGTTTAACAATATCATTCATTGCAAATTGATAAATTACGTACAATTAGAATAAAAGAACTCTAATCATAACATTCAATTTTTGTAATAACAGTTTCACGCAGCTTTACTAATAATCTATAGTCAACAAGCAATAACGTTTTTTCCAGAATTATTGACATGCTATCGCGACTCACTGGCGTCGAAAATTCATAATCCACCGGCTTAAAAGCTCTAGGTACAAAAATATCCAATAACAAATCCTTTTCAATCAGCATTAATCACCATGACTCACCGGGCATCCTCATAGCCGATCCACTGGTCACCTTTGACCGCATAGGGCACACGCTGCTCCTCGTTAAAGTGGACCTCCCAATCCTCCTTCAACTGCTTTTCGCAGATCTCGTTGAAGCCAAGGGTTCCAGCTTCTCTGGTATAAGGTCCCTTCGCACCGGCTACTTTGGCAGACGCGCCGATTCCGTTTTTGCTTGAATCGTCCAGAGTAAAAGTGCGTCCGTAGAAGGGAACGCCGAGGACAATCTTTTCAGGGGCCGCTCCCTGTTCCAGCCAGTAGTGGATGGATGCATTCTAGCGGAGAAAAAATAGTATAAGGTTGGGTGTGATCGTAGATGTGTGGTGTAGTCGAGCGACAATATGATTGCCTTTAGATTGCGATTACTTGAAATGATAAGATAACTTTTATGATTTGGCAAATCCATCTTATTTATCAATCATTGTAATAAGTAATGAAAATTCTTTCCGGGAACAGTTGATTAGCCCCAAGCTACTATTTGAGTGCAAATTTTTTGATCGATGATCGATTGGATTCTATTATTAGTTACTGCGTTACAATTTTTGAAACTGACCATGCTAAATGAATTTTATACACAGATAATATTCTATAAAATTTTTATAAATTAATGAAATTCTTTAGATGAATCATATAAAAATAAAGACTCACGACATTGAGGAAGAGCTCATCACCGCTCTCCCAGGAACCAGCATACAACGGAGCATTAATACCGGTCTTCTTATCCCAAGCTCCGTGCAAATCATAAGCCATAAAATTCAGGAAGTGCAGATACTTGGAGACTTCGGGAATATTATAAGACTTTGAGGCCGAGTGTTTAGCCGCCCCTACAGCCGCAGTCAACAGCAGTCCCTCCTTATCGAACCTCTCCCTCATCTCCTTCAACAGAAGCACGTAGTTCTCCTTATCCTCCTCAACTCCACCTCGCTGGTTCGGATACTCCCAGTCAAAGTCCATACCGTCAAAGCCATACTTCCTCACAAACCTCACCGCATTGTCCACGAAAGCTGATCGTTTCTCCGGCTTGGATACAACTAGGGAGTAGACTTCCGAACCCTCGTTCCAGCCACCGATGGCGATGAGTGTCTTGGCGCTGGGATTGAGACCACGCAGCTGGTTGAATCGGTTGTATCCATCGCGGCCACCGCCGGTGGGTAGATCAGCCCATTCGTCCAGAATGCGGATGCTACTGTCCGGCATGAGACCGACGAAAGTGTAGATCAGGTGGGTGCAGAGATTTGGATCGATGTTTTCGATTTCTATTTTGCCGTTGCCGGGCCGGTAAACGGCCCAGCTGCCGAAGTAACAGACAATTTTTTCTGAAAAAACAAGGGATTGTATTTTTTATATGATCAAGCTTAGATAATAATAGTAAATTACGACATATATTGCAAGTATCCCTTTACAACACAGCATGTATATCGTTATGAAGGATAACTTATGACACAAATATTGCATAATATTTTTTAACACTACCTGCGAAATCGGGTGTTATATTTAACTTTGCAATAATGAACTACTTATAGTAAGGATAGTCGTGGCATAAGTATGGATTTATATGTCACATAGTACTATACAATAACTTTAATATTAATAATTAGTTTAAAGATTTTAAAAGAAGTTAATTAACTTTTTATATTGATTGTCTGGTTTACTTTAATTTAATAATCATTTCCTTTTTATTATTGAAAGACTTTTGATTTTTATTTAAGGGTGTTCCTTCTTGTCTATATTTCTGCTCATTTAGACTTAACAGACATTTTTAAAATAGATGAATTTTCAACTCTATAAAACTTGTTTTACAATTACTGTTTTTGAAATACGGAACAGAAGTATAGTAGAAAAAACTTACTTTCTTCGGCAGCTGCGGCACAGGCCAGCAGGGCCGCAAATACCCACAGAGCCACTCGCATTTTCACTTTCACGATGTTGCTTTACCTCGCGATTGCTTCAGACTGACTATCGGAACAATAACTTCGTAACCTTTTGTGGACATTATTTGTCATCTTATATAAAAATGATAAGCGGCCGATAAGCTCCAAAGAATTTATCGCACCTGCCGCTGTCCAAGCTTACTGGTGGTCGAATTTTTTTTACTCAGCTGAAATTCCCACAGCTTCCTTCCTCGTAAATTTTCTTGCAATTTGATTTTTAGACGCTATCAAATGAGCGATTAGATATCTTTGATAGTCGCTAAGTGAATGATAAATAAGTATTCGTCATTTTACCTTTGTGCTTTCCATTTGTTAATGAATTACATCACGGGAAAGGATTATCTGTTTTCCGTAATTCTAATATTGTTTTTAGCGAAAACTGTTTTCTTTCTTTGATTAACAATTACACGTTATTGCTTTCAGTTCGGCTTTATCTGGTTAAGCCCCGTAATCAAGATTGTTCAAATTGGGTCGACTGTAAGAAGAAATTAATCATCGTAAGTGCAAACGCTTCATTTTGCACACTCATTTGATAAAAATATGTAATCAAATGTAGACAGTTACTTACTCTTACATCAACTTATTTATTTATTATTTTTATTTGCGTTTTAAAGCTTTAAAAACGTTGAAAATAGAATTTTTGCACCTTTAATAAAAACCGTCTTTAAAAAAAAAAGAAAAATAAAACATCCGTAGCGAAAATCCGTAGTAAAAGCATCAATATTCGTTAGCACAGCAAGAAAAAAATCTTCCGATAATACAATTTCTGCAACCAGTGTATATTACGCTCTTTTTTCTTTTGGATTGCGCGTCAGGCGCAGCACGCTGCAGTATTCTTTGAAAAACTAGAGCACTTACCTGCCCGTAAACAAGCGCATTGAACTCTGTGTATATCATCAACAAGCAATTAACGATTTTTCCATCCACGCTGTAATCAGCTTAACACCGAACACAAAACCCTTTATAAAAAAAAAACCATAACCACTCATATAATTTAAGAAAAATGCGTATAGTGAATAATTCCCACTTACCTCAAAACTACCCAGGCAAAATTCAACGGCAAAGAACGCATTCATAACTTAGCAGTCAGTCGAAAATTTCATCTTCGTTTTGCATACAGCAGCAGCAGCAGCGTGGCGCGTTTCCGCTCTGCGCCCCGGCCAATAATAGCGGAAAGCGCGCATTTCGAATTAAATGCACTCGGGGGCTACAGCTCGTCGATCGGCTCTACCCCCCGCGTTCGAATATCCGTCGATTTTCCATCGGCTCAAGTGGAAAATTCGATGAAAGTACTTTGTGAAGCCCGGCGCTGCAGCAGCAGCAGTAGCGGGGCACGCATCGCTACGTACGCGGAAATTTAGCCCCGTTGCGCGTTATGCGCCCACGCCGATGTAACGGCAATGGAATGCGATGCGCGCTCGCTGATGAAACTGAAAGGTTTCGGATGATTAATCGGATTTCGGCTTGGTCCGCTGCGGATTTTGCCGATCGCGTATCTACCTATGTATGTATGTGGAGCAAGGGAGAGGGGGGATGGGTAATATGCATTGTCGAATTGATGCATTCTTTTGATTCGTTCGATATTCAGAGAGAGTCGCGATTTGGTGAGATGAATTTTTAAAAATTATCAAGCGAGCGGAAGACAAATGAAATCATCGGCTAGAAGTTCGATGAATTCTCTTGCGAAATATCTTCTTATAAATGATATAATAGATCACGTTATGAAACTAAAACCCATGTCCTAAAAAAAATTTAATTTTAATTTCTTTTTTATCATGTAACAAATATAATTTGAAGCATTTCTATAAGTGTTGTAATTAATGCCCTAATCCATTTTATAACATGATTTTTCGTATCATAAAAACAGGTAATTATCTCGTGCGTGAGGCTCAACCCCTGTATAAAGCAAGTCTAAAAAGCAGAAAATAAATATTTAAATAAAAAAAATTTTTCAAAACCACGTTTTTAAACTGTACTAAGAAGTATAAAATAATTTTTTCTTAGAGATTTATGATCCTATATAAAATCCTCCCGCCATTAAGATTGTCCAAAAAATTCATGATTGAAAATTTTTAATAGCTGTGATAATACAGTTGAAAGATAGTTGATGCATGAACAGTTCACCTAAAACACTAACAATTTTATTGTATTGCAAATTATATGCAGTGTTGTATGAGTTTTTCCCAAAAACAGATACTTTCTGCTCTCCTTATTGCTATCTACTGCATGCGCCTCACGTTTTTTGTTTCAAATCTTACAAGTATTATCACAGCTATTAAAAATTGTCAATCACAAATTTTTTGGACAATCTGGATGGAGTGAGGATTCTATATAGGGTCATAAATCTCTAAGAAAAAATTATTTTACACTTTTTAGTACGGTTTAAAAACGTGGTTTTAAAAATTTTTTTATATTTAAACTTTATACAATGAACTCTTATTTCAGGAAATTATTGATACAAAATTTAGTAAATAAATTATGAAATGTTGCTTAAAATAAATCGAATTTGGAGTTTTCATTCTTTCCAAATTATTTGACCCCGACTGATTGATAATAATTTTACTTATTTCAAACATATTGTATACTTATTAACGTATACTTTTTAACAAAGGTTTTTAACAGAATACTAGATAATATAATGAATGAAAAGTTGAAAACACTTTTTTAAAACTAAAAAGCTTTAATATAATAAATATTTTATAAATTATTGTAATAAAATGATATTGTGATATTCACTAGTGAATTAAAGATATATTCTGTTATTGCTAATAAGTACAAAGAATTAAAAGTTTCAATATGTTATATATATAATCTATGTAAAAGTAATTACAAGTACGTTAATTTAACGGATCATTCGAGAAATTCGTAATATTTAACTTGAATTAAATAAAAAAATATATATTCATATTAAATAAAATATAAATATTTATACATATTTGCTGAAAATATTTAACTTGAATTAAATAAAAAAATATATATTCATATTAAATAAAATATAAATATTTATACATATTTGCTGAAAATATTTCAAATATGAAAAATGTAGATGTATAACAGAACGAGCAGCCGGAAAGCAAACAACTTTTACGCGTGAAAAGCTCGGAAAAGTAAAAGTGGATTTGTAAAGAAAAATTCAGGGGAAAACCCTGAATACAGGGAATCACGCGCTCACTGTTCGTTTTCTGTATATACGCGAAAACTTGTTTCTACAAGAAACGTTGTATCGGCGTACACATAGCGCTCGGCACCGGACGAGCTTGCGAGCGATACAAGGAATTTTCTGCTATACCTATCGAACAAGCGCGCGCACGAGTACGAATAAAACCAGGAACAAACTTCGTTTGAAAAATCATGCCGCGCGAGCGCGAACATTCGAAGAATTGAGAGAAGGCTTACACGCGCGCGAGCTCGATGCAGCCGGATAAAAGATCAGAAAATTTTAAATTTAAAATTTCTTTAATCGGCGCACTTTAAAATCGCTGCTTTTATTGATCGGCTCTGATAGCGGATTTCTATCTCCGATTATCTCTTGACAATACGTTATTTCTGCGAAAGCATTTTTAAAAGTGAGTAATGAGGATTAGTCTAATTGAAAAATTGTGTAGAATTAACATTAAGATAAATCAGTTTTAAATTTTAAAGATAATTAATCTGTTGCGATTGAGGAATATTAAAATTATCAGTATCACGATATTTACAAACGTTGCCGAATGCTGGAGTTGAATGAAACTTAACGAAGCATTGAAAGTTCTAGTATAGCATTTAAATAATAAATCTTTATTAAAATTTAATCTATCATAAATCAAAATTGAAATATTACGTTTTAAGTAGACAGTCAAAGTCAAATCTGACATCAGTTCGTAAAATGTTTTAAAAATAATGTTATTAACTTATTAGATAACGACGCATTTAATTTAAATAATCCCTTTGGTTTCTGTTAAATACAAATGCTTTGTATATAGTGGGTATTGATTGATTTACACTATACAGTTTTTAGATAAGTAGAAAATGCCGTCTACTATGTTATCTTGTGTCAATGAAGTAGATCTCTACATTATTGCACCTGTGTAAGTGTAAACGTAAGTCTTACCAGCATTCGAAAAATTCATATTGCAATTTTTATTTACCAGTATATGATTTTCAATCAGCTGCAGGTCATGTAAGCATTTGTAAGTGGTTGGAACAATAATAAAATAACACACAATTTATTTATTTTATGCAAAGCCATCATTATTTATTAAAAATTTAATCTTTTTGCAAAAACTTCACTATATAAACATTACAAGTCGAAAATAACAAACTTGTATAATTTATAATTTGTTATTACTTTTATTGCAAGCGGTTTTGACAGAAAAAGGTAGCTATTGTAATGAAATGTATAATTCGTAATACATCGTAGTAGAGGACACAAAAACGCGTCGTCGTCGATTCAAGTCTGATATCAACGTGCACACAGATAATTCATGTCATCGCTCTCACACTGAAGGCACGAGATATAAAAAAAAACAAAATGCTATTTGATTGCATATACTTGAGTCATGCAGTCGCGGTACAATCTATAGTATTTACAAAGTGTTGGAAGGGTAGTTAAATATATATCGATTACGTTTTTAAGAACTAAAGATTTTTTAGTTTCATTTAAAAATTGATACTCTCTTTCTTGCATTTTCCTTATCTTGTGAATTTGTTCCCCTTCTCTTTCTTTTTCTCTCTCACTCTCACTCTTTCTCACGCTGTCAGACTCTCCCTCTCTTTCTCTCTCTCCCTTTCAAAACTGTATCTCAGCTTCTCGTACAGAAGGAGACTTGCAAAAGGATAGAAAAAAATTACGTTCCAGAGCACCATTATTTTTCGCAAATTCATATATTTACAATATTTTCTATTTATCTGTCGCGCTAAGAAACTTATTACAAGAATAAAGAAGAACATTACACAAAAGAGTATGAAGTATACAATATGACAAAAAAAAAACACTATTCGCCATCCCGCTTCGCAGGCGTCAGGAAACGAGGAACAGAGATTGACTATTTATATCGCAAAATTATATGCCTGGCATTTCAGTCTTTAACGTGCAGCTTGCACAAAACGTTTTTTCTCTTTTTCTTTAAGTTAAAAATTATCAATTGCTGCATTAACGTTTAAGATTAAGTACAAACGAATCCTTCTATCTATCAAAAAGGCCATTTCTTATATATCATTAAAATGTTTGAAACGAAAATTAATTTGAATGGCACAGCAGTCCATCGCGAAACTTTTGCAATAATAATGGTAAATATCTCATTACCATATTCAAAAGCTTGGAGGACTTCTTGCACCTGTATTTTTAAAAGCTCGTCTCTGACGTAAAACGCAAGTCCATTGTCAAAGAGAGATTCCGCTAATTTTTCAAAACTAAAAGAAATATCGAAAAGCTTTTCCAAAATGAAAAAAAAAATCAAACTCTCAGACCATGGCATAAAATTTTGTCAAAACTGATTTTTACGGGAAGCTCGAAGGAAATTTTCAAAATTCCAAGCGTTCTCCTACATTAAACAATATACCTATATAATATATTCACAGAGTAAATAAGATCACAAGCGTCTACGGATTCCCTAGGATATCCGGGTTAAAAAAATCATAATACACACTCGCTGCGTGGCTATGCTTACGTGTGTAAAACTCTCTAACTATTATTTAAAAAAAAGATTTCCTATTTACAAGCGTCGTTCGTATTTTGCGCGTCTCTCATGTCGAATCTTCATACTTTTTGTATCACAAGTATATGTATTCTGTTTGTTTTGTTTCGTTTTCTTTCCTGTTCTGTCGCTTAGTCGGAGGATCGATCGTTGACACTGTTTATCTCTTAAAACAAACCTTGTAGAAAGATTTGAGGTGAAGATAAAGGAAAACGACGACGAGCCATCCCGCACTGTAGCAATGAACTTTATCGAAGATATTAAACAAGCAAAATTGCACCGAGACGTAATTTTCATTTCTGATTAGAAGACGTAATAATAAGTGTATTCTGTTTTTACAAAAGGAAAAACTATTGCACTGCAAGTATGCATAATTCACATTGTATACAAATGATTACTCGAATCCTAGAAATATACGAATAGAAATTAATTAAAATTATACACGTAATTCAATTGATTAGTTTTCCAAAAGAAAAAAAATTATACAAGAGCGAGTTTTGAAAAATAAATAAAAATTTGATAAATGCGAATTCGTCATAATCCTCGTTCAGGTCGCGTATATACACTTATTAATAAATTTTAACGAACAGTACAAGTTTGCTAAATATACAAGTACAATAAAATGTTGTCTCTCCACACATCATCGTTTTTCAGCTGGTCGTCTTTTGTATTCGCACCCGGGCGATCCGCGTCAAAGGATCGTTCTGTTCTTTTGCTCCATACAATAATAATCTTTATCTCGTTCTCTCTCATTTGTCCGCTACATCGCTTGGAACGACGCACAAGATACTTAAAAAGGACTAGGCACTCAAGGTTTCTCCCTCGCGCAATAACCTTGCTCGAGCATAGTTGTAGGGGGGGATTTGATATTCGTTGATTTTCTCGTTTTAAAACTTTGGAAGAATCCCGAATTCATTGGTAACTCTCTGCGATTAGAGGTCGATGGCCTCCTTGAGGGCGGCCAGCTGTTCCTCGCCGAGCTTCACCTTGTCCTGGATCTCCCGTCCGTCGACGATGAGCTTGGCCTTCATGTTGATGAAGTGCTGGTAGTCAGCGAACTCCTCGTCGCTTAGGTACTTGGAGAGGATTGCCGAGACGTTCACGCTGCGACGATCGATGTTGCCCTTCAGGATCTTGGCCTCCTCCAGCTGGTCGATCAGCTTGTCTCGCTTCGACTCGAGGATTTTCTATGGATGGGAAGGATTTTATGTTAAAATTGATTGATTTGATTTTTTTTGATAAATTTATGTTTGAAAAAACGCGTAATAGTAATGAGACAAAATTTTATGAAAAGTAAGAATAATAATAGAAAGTGAAACCAATTTATAAATAAAAAAATAAAATTATTTTTTATAATGATCAATATAGACGTTAACTATACACGCAAACTACTTTTTAATGTTTTTTCTTTATTTCAAAGAAGGTGTGATGTGTATTTAAAAACAAAGTAAGTATCTCATAAACTTATCTATAAAAAAAGAGAAATGAAAATCAAACGCTTTTGTTTGTTCTGTTATCTGTTCAAACGATTTATCAATATCTAAATAACTTTTATTGAAAATACTAAAGATAGATGCAATGATTCATATTACAGCAAATATATTATTCCATAAACAACAATGTATCTTCTCATACATTATTGCTTTAATTATTACAATTTTTTATGTTTAGTTAAAAATCAGTAAAAGTACTAATATTAATATTTTTATTTATATATTATACCTTTGATAAACATAAATATTTTTCATTAAACACTATCACAAAAGACACAAGTATTACAAATAACTCAACAAACAAAAAAAACGGAATCCCAATAGAAAATCCAAAAAACCTACCCTCTCAGCATGGTCAGCCGGCATGCCGTAGAGCGCGTTCTCAGCCCTGGCGAGCCTTCCGCTCAGGCCAAGCAGCAAGCTCGTGATCTGTCCGACCTCATCGACGTGGAGCCGGTACTTGGAGGCCTCCGCCGGCCTGGCGACTGCGGCTACGCGCGCGGCCACCCGAGCGCCCAGCGCCTCGTTGACCTCGCCCTCCTCCCGCACCGCCTCCTGCTCGGCGCGCAGCACCACCAGCTTCTTGTCCAGCCGGATCATCAGCTCCTCCTGCAAATCAGAGATCTTAGTTAGCGAATAATGGCTATTGCGAAAAATTATTGTTTACGTTGCTTCATGCTGCGATTTGAATAAAAACAATGGCTATAGCAGAAATTCCGCTGGGATAGAGAAATTAGTGGTAGTAAAATGTACCGAATGTTAATTTGATTGATTACTAGGTAGTCGAACGTAACAGTTATTTTTTTCAGCAGCTATTGAAAAAACTCGTCTAGACTCTGAGCGTTCGATGAAAAAGAAATTCTTCGCATTTCTAAAAATAAATGAGCGGTTTACAGAACTGTCAACACAGTTTGCATTTAAAATAACGCTAGAAATTCTTTTCTAATGTATACTTGCTGTTAGCTAAGAGAGCAATAACTTTTAATAGTCTTTTTTAAAGTTCATTCTGAGAGTGTCCTGAGTCACTGTGTACGCATAAATAACAATAATTCTTTTATAAATGCTAACAATATTGTTCCATTTTCTTTACATGCATCGTTATTAGACTTTTTAAAAATAGTCATAACATTTATATTCCAAATGCAAATATACCTATTCCTTGTAACATTCCATTCATTAAACTATCATTTGCATTTACAAGCGTATAAAATTAATTAATAATTCATAATTTTTGTAACTGTTTCACTTAAAATTGAAAATAATTAAATTAATACATTCATACAAAGTATACTTTTGAAATAATTTCTAGAAATGGAATAAAACTTTACTGTTTATTAATAATAATTTACTTGAATTTGTAAGAAACTCTAAAATTAAACAATGAAAATTATTAATAAACCAGCATTTAAATCAACAATCAAAAATTTCTCAAAAAATTACATCTCCAATCAACGCCATAAAACTGCATCCAGACGCATCAAACACTTACTTTCTTCTGGCGAAGGTCGAGATTGTCGGTCGTCGCCGAGCTGATTGACGCAGCCGCGGCCGACGGCGGCTGCGCCGTCGTGACTTGCTCGCCAACTACCTCCTGAGAGTACCTCGTGAGGAAGCGCGCTTTGCTCTCGGAAGTCGTGAAGTACGGGCTGCTAGGCGAGAGCGGAGCGCCCGTCGACGAGTCCGTCGCCGAGGGCGTCACCGGCGTCGTTGGTATCGAGTCGATCCTGGAATTTTAATGGATCAGTTAATTAATGCTGAGATTTCGCTAATTTTGTTTTATCATGATTTTGCTGTTTTCAAAATTAGTTTAAGGAAGTGGACGTGAGCTATTAGTGTGAGGTCTTCTAGGAAGAATGAAGTTTTGTTTTTTAAAATCTTGCGGAATTGTGGAAGTGATTTATAAAAGCTTTTAATTAACAGCCATTATAGATACAAAAGTTCACGTTTATTTAAATAATTTATAGTACGATACTATGTTTCAGGCTACTATAAATATAGTACCAAGCGAAAATCGAAAATGTTTTCAATGAATTGTTTAAATATCTCCGAAACGAATCTAAGAGGAAGCAAAGCTATTTCTATTCTGTATCGGGTCTTACATTTTCGTTTTCTTTTCACTTTCGCGAAAAGGAAAATAAAAGTCGGCACACTTTCGCTGGATTTATTATTCTAAGAGCCGCGACGCTTAGGAGGTTAGGCTTTCAGATTAGCGAACACAAATTTACGAAGCAAGGAAATTTCGTGACTCGAATCTCGCTGTACTTAGGATAATTGGCGCTGCTGGAATCCCATTGTGCACTTGCGAAGCGTTTAAAAAAATTACTCGAAATCTCCTTTCTATTAACCTTATACGCTACCTACTATTTCGCAATCGTAGCCTCTTTAATGAAGTTGTCGTGATTACTTTTTACTTTGTAATTAAGAAAAAATCCGAGCGAGCACTCGGCATTGTTCGCAGCTCAAAATACTCGCATTTTTCGCATCTCATTCGCTTTTTCAAAAGTTGAGTCATCCAAAAATTAAAAATTCCGGAGCACGCTAACATCGAAAGGGCGTTACACTTTCATTCCTGTCACAACGCCAATAATTTCCCAACTTCCGATCAACACCCATATACATTTCGTCAATGCATCTTCCCCACACCTCGCAAAATCCAGAGCCACCGCAATGAAAAAAAATTCCATCCTTCCTCCAATCGCTCATTATATCACGAAGCACGCTAAAAGCTCTCCCGCGCGTAAACAGAAATCGCGAATAGTCCGACGGGCAATTACAGAAAAATGCGGCGAAGATAACGACTCTCTTCTTCTCCTCGTATATATTTTGAAAACAAGCCTGCAAGTGCATATCCGCTCGCGCGACGCGAAGGAGGAAGAGAGAGGAGGATCGCGCGTTACGTCAATCGCCTCGTGAGTCATCCCAGCGAGCAAGCGCGAAGCTCGCCCGCGCGCCGAGTATGAATCAATCGGCTAACAAACCTACGTATATATCTGCCCGGCTGGCTTCAAGGTGCACGAGCGCTCAGATAACGGGCCTTCGGAGAGCTGTGTTGATACAAGCGGGGCCTTTATGCCTTCTTGGCGTGCGTCGAGATTTTTTTCTTTCTTTCGAGTATTGTGGACGGGAGGAAGAGGCGAAGTGGCTCGTTACTTTCCGCGAGCCGCCCTTTCAACTGCCCTTTCAAAGCGAGCCGTTTGCGGTGTGGTGTAGAGGAAGGAGGCGATGGTTTCGATTTTTTTCTTTGCGGCTTGCGTGCGCTTTCTTTTTTTACGTTGTTTGTTGGGGTCTGAGGTTTTTAGGGGGAATTGGGTTGTTTGGGATACGATTTCTTAGGCTTTGAACTGAGGCGTTTGAGGAAAATTGTTATGAGGGTTTTTAGTTTTTTGCTTGGTTGATAAAAGGAAGCGTATTTTTGGCCTGATTGAAAAGTAGGTCACGCACTTGCGAATCTCTATTTAGGACATTTCAAACGATTTTGAAAAACTGTAAATAACAGGTATTAGAATGTTTTTGACTTTCCTTTTGATAAATCTAGTTTTTATTTAATTTTTAACGATTCTTGCTCTTTAGCAGTAATCAGGTCACTTGCCAACTGTTTTTTAGACCAGAAAGGAGTCGTTTTAACGAAAATTATGAAGAAGCGGTTAATTATTAGTTAGAAAATCATTTCACTTAGCCTCGAAATGGTTACATGAGCAGTTATTGCAGTAAATGAAAAGAAGAGTTTCGCGTATCTAATTAAGTGTTAGAAAATAGGAAAAACAATTTACTTTGATAATTGTTATTAATAAAAATAATGTGTAAAAAATTAATATAAATAAACAAGAATAACCATTTATCAAATCTAAGTAGGCGGGTCTCAATTTACATGTAAAATTAATTAAACAAAAACGTAACATATAAACATCATAATATTATTCACTTGGAAGTGTGTAAAAATATCATCCATATATTTAAATAGATGCAACAATTGCTTGTGTATATTTTTACACATTCGCATGTAAAATGCATGTGATTAATAAAATTTAATTATAAAAGTTATGAATATTGACGGTGTTATCTTAACAATTTTTTAATTATAAAATATTATATATGTTATTTAAAGATTTATTACACCAATACTTGATTTTGTCACTCATCATTTTTAGCATATAATTTGAATTTCTATTAAGTACGGGTATAATGAAAAGAAACACCTCTAAACATAAAAGTAAGTGTGAAGTTGATTACACGCTAATTGAAGTCTTGAAACAAAGATTGCTGATTAAATATGCATGAAGGATGATTTTGTACCGAGAACTAAATTAAATAGATCGGAACAATAGAATAAGCTTATCATCAACTACAGTATACGAATTTAATTTGCTTAATTTCCTTCATTAAATGTATTTAAAATAAATTGCCCATACTGCATACCAAATAATCATGCAAATTAACAAACATACTTTAAAATCTCATAAATCCAAAATATTGATTATCAAAGTTCAACGCTGAATAAAAAGACTATGAAAAGTGACATGAAGAATTGTCCCAAGTACATCTCCTAGCAGTAAAATCATTCTCGGAAATAATCAATCCGAAGTATGACGTATGAGAAAAAAAGTGGAGCTTACAGGAACTTATAAACAAATCTTGCGAATCTCTCTCGGACTGATGCAGTAATATCATGCCGTCACCGCGACAACCGCTTCCAAGCTATATACTCGCGGCGCGATTTCACCAGAACTCTGCGAACCTCGCGAACAATTTATCTTTGTTAACATTTTCACACTAGACGTTTAAATCGCGAGGAGAGATAAAAAGTGGAATGCAGATTAGAACCTATGTGGATCAATTGGATTCTTGATAAATGTGTAGTTCCTCGATGTAGAAACTATATTCTGATGCGTGGTGAATATTAGAATCATTCTTGAAATTAAAACTTTCTTAATAAATTAATTAAGAGCTTTTCCTCTATTTAAAATAAACAAATAAATTATAGGGTTCAACTAATGTACTTTGATTAAAACTATTTTCTAGAAAGTGTTTATACCCATTCACTAATTGTGCCCATAGATACACAAGTAAACAAGTAAAGTAGAATGTTAACATCTTACATAAGTACAATTAACAACAATGTACAGCAACTGATTAAAGGTATAAAAAAGAAGTGTTATGGTAGCATGCATTTCCCAAGTAGAAGCCGCGAGACATTAATTACAGCGAAATAAATCTTATCCAGCTGAAAGCGCGCAGCAGGAGAAGCAGTAAAAAGAAATCAGCGAACCATATCGTCCAAGGAGCAATCCCAAAAAGAGGAGAACGAAATGATAAACATAAGAGATCTTACATGACTTTATCCGAGTCTCTTGGAAGCCAAGCAGGCTCTCTCTCTCTCTCTGTCTCTCTGAAAAGATGCTATCTATCTGCGGAGCGCGCGCGCGCGAATCTCGAAAAGTCGGTGCATCAAAAGCGAGCGAGCGCGCGCAAGAGAGCTGGATAAACGAGAGCGATAGATATATATGTATGGTGTATGTATGTACGGCGAGAGACACGCAGAACACGCGACGTGCAGCATGAATGGCCGTTTCTAAGCTACTGGCGCGAACGTATTCTCACTCGCAGGCTCCCCGAGATCGGCAACAATGGCCGACGAACCGAGCGCGAGCGCGTGAAGGCGACTTACTCTCTTGACAACATCATTTATGGTTACGCTTGCGTAAGTATTAAAGCCTCCTGCACTTTCTCCTCGCGAGCTGCCGCCCCGCGGCCTATAATCGTCTCGGGCTAGCTATGTGTACGTGTCTGTGTTTATAGCGTTTTAAAGTCTCCCTGTGTCTGTGTGTGAGTGTGTATGCATGGGGGGTTCCGTGTCAAGTGGCACGCTCCAAAATGTATATGGATGAATCGAGAGCTCTCGGTTCGAAGGTTAAAAAGTCCCGAGAACAATGACGTGTTATGCTCTTGTTCAGATTGCTGTGCTGGATTTTTTTCTTTGTCCAATTTTTAATGGCCGATGCTTTTTTTAATCAACTTTTATAAGTATTACATCCTGATCGTTATCGTTTTCCGATGAGCTGAGATTTTACTTGTAAACTCTGGTAAACACTATCATTCTTTGATGTGTTATTCTGGGAATTTTATTTCCTATAAATGATAGACGGTTTAACAGTTCTAAAAGCTATTAAACCGTTAACAGAAAAATTCTAACAGCTGTATCTTTTGATATGTGCTTTTAGATACATTTACCACGGTAACTATAGGTACGGTGAGAGCTGCACCATAGTAAATTCTAAAATTCTAAAAGTTCTATCTCCTAATGTGTTCTCTAGCATGCGTTTACTGCTGAAATTACAGACGTCGATTCAGAAAGTGGCATTAAAATGTAATATCTCCGTTTATTTATTGAAGTACAACTTGCACACCTACAATTTATCGTCTGAAAGGTGTAAAAAACGACTATATGAGGAAATCATTTTGAACACTGTAACATCCAACACTACACCTAAATAACCCAGACATTTGGCCTTGGATCATCCTAAAATCAATATTTTCACTCAACTCTATCAACACCTATCTCCACGACCACTTGACACGGAAGCCTCCATGTACGCAAAACAACAGCACCGACTCTATATACACCTAAAGCAACGCCGACAAACAGCATTCGCGAAAGCGCCATCTCATCGCTCGAATATATAATAATGCGCTTAACGACTCAACTAGTATGCGCGAGATGACCATCCAGGAGGGCCGTATAATCGGCCTCAAGTGTTCCACTTGCAAAACAGCCCCGCGCACTCGTAAAACGTTTCCTTATAACGTTTTATTATACGAGCGTGGGGGAGAAAAAATCGGCAGAGACGTGGTGTAACGCGCGCAGCGAGGTGCGATGCCTTTGGATTTTTGAGGCTGGTTTGATGCGTTTGATTCTATTTAAGGGGAGAGAACACTACTGGAATTTGAAAGTGCAACGCGATTTTTTTTTTTGTCTGTTTTTGAGAGAGAGCTGTTGAGCAATGCGAATGCGTTTTAGGAGAGGCTCTAAGCGCGCTAACATTTTTATTAGTGCACTTTTGTCCCTGTATGTTTAATGCTGACTGATGTGGGAGTTAAGAAGCTTTAAACTCTTGAGAAAATTATGTAAAGGTTTGTATAAGGACAAGAATGCACGATCATTATTATTTTATGTACCTGGTTGTAGTTGCTAAGCTTTAATAACCTTATAATGAGATTTATTATTTACTGTTTTTAAGAATTATGCAAAGGAGTTTAAATTTTACGAAATCGTTTGAAACTTAATTCTTAGTAAGAAAATTACTTAATGTATATTTATAAATGTTAATTCACAAGATGCATCGTGATTGCGTTTCGAAATTAGGTAGAGAGTCTTTGACCCTTGCTCGCAAATATTTGTGTTTATATGTCAATAAAAAAAAATTAATTACATGATTTACGCTAATGAAGAATCAATTTTCAACTTACTTTTTGTCTTCTTCGGATTCATTATCCACGCCATCCAAGAACGTCGAATCTTCGATGCAAAGTCGTGGACGAGGCCGAGGCTGCAGCGCAGCTTCTACCCTGAACAGGTCGACGACGTAGTCTGTGGATTTTTTGTGTTCTGGCACTGGAACTAAAAAATGCATTATGTTATTCTTTAATTAATTATATTTTTTTAAAAGATAAATATCAACATTCTCTTGACACTACTATTTTTTTGTAATTTCTGTTATTGTAAAATTTATAAGCAGTTGTGTCGAAACTGGAACTTTTTATGTCAGTTTATAGAAGGAACTAGAGAATAACAATTTCAGATCACGAAATAGCATGTGTGAGCCCGTCGAGTGGTGCCACGCGAAAATCCGCGACCTGATTTCTAATCTTGTTAGTAAATTGTGACAGTGCGAGCAGAGAAAGAGAGATACGCGGAAAAAATTCTTTAGCTCGAAGGCTTCGCTTTGTAATTGCCGTAATAACTAAATTTATGAAGCTAGTTAAAAATAATTTTTTCGTCATGTGCTCTGATATTACTTCTTTGCTCATCGTTATTAAGTCATATTGAGCTCATTAAAGCTAAACATGTGTAAATAAATTATGACCAGTATATAAAGCTACTCTCGCTTTATGCAAGAAAAATAAGTTTAAGTGCATTTTTATGATACATTCATGTCATAGATAAATGTGGAATGAATTTAAAGATTATTGCTACACACATTCAGAAGTGTCTGCTTTAGCTTGCCGGACTCGGTCGTTGTTTACTCAAGTCTTATTTACCAAAAGGATTGACACTGTGGGTATTCATTGACAATCTGATGCAATGATGTTTCAAATTTTAAAAACACAAGGGGTCAATATCTTTAAATCCAAAATTGTATTACTAATACTTTCGCAATCATAAAACAACTGTTTTTGCTAACAATAAATGAATCATCTTAAATGTTTAGAAAAATTTAGATCCATACATAAATATTTAGATAACAACTTTTTACTACCTTATTTTACATTTTTCAATCTCCCGATCTTTTAAAAACATATCCATCCTAGTATACCAATCAAATTATTATATTTCAATTTTCATATACTTTGAAGCTCGAGCATGATGCGAAACCGCAGCGAACATTCAGAGTACCGCAAAGAAAAAACAATGACAAACAAAAGCAAACATTAGCACGCGTGTCGCAAGCATCAAAATTTCTGCCAAACACAGCTGCCGGGGCGCATGATGCGAGTCATAACAAAAAAATCTTGCGCGCAAACAAATCGTCCATTGACTTTAAGGGGGGACTAAATAACTCAAGCGAAAAAAAAGACGCGCTCGCGAGGTCAACAAACTCCTTCCCTCTCGCTCGTACTCGTATGTGCCATTAACCTTCTCACCCGCACACTCGGGCGCGATATTACCCTGTTATACGCGAGCGCGCATTACAGTCCGTATCAATTACGCAGCCGCGCGCGCGCACGCGCGAGCACTCGCGCAAAAAGCCCGAGCCTTATTCGCATTATCTGTTTCTTCTCCTTCGTTCCTTTTCTTTTTTATTCTTCAAGCGTGGATGTAGGCCTGTGGGTGCTTTTAAGAAGGCGCGCCGCCGGGAAGCCAAGAAAACTCGAGCCTGTATTCGCGAACGCGCGCCACGCTGCTCTAATTGACTTTATAGGATCATATCGTGTGTGCGCCGGGGAACGAGACGTCGAGGGCTAGTTTATTTTTAATAGGTTTTGTTGGAGTGTATTTCGTAATGGAAAGATTTTTAGCGAAGTTGACGTTTATTAATTTCTGTTTTTAACAGGTAGGAATGATCGGTATTGATTTTTTTTATTGCTTTTCTCGCCCTTTTAAGGAAAGAACAGGTGCAATTATAAAAGCACTACGGATACGGATTTCGAAAGTAGTTACAGAGGATCACGTGTGATTGTAGTTTGACAACAGTTGTATAAAAACCGAAAAGTGAAGTCCAATAGTTTATTTTCCACAGTGGAAAAAGAAACAATTTCGCGCCGTTACGTGCTCAGAAAAACTTAGCGAATCAGTCCCTATTAAAACTGGTGATTTACTTTCACATAAATTTTGTACACTGTCTTGAAAACGCTGAACCGCTCTTAATCATTAAAAATAAAAAACAATTAACCCAATAAAAAAACCACTATAAATCACTCACCCAAAATCGGCAAGAGCTTATCGTTAGGCCCGAGCTGATTAGCCAGATCACGACTGAGCTCCTCGCACTCGATCTCCTCCTGGAGCTTCTTCCTAGGCTTGGCCAGGCTCTCCTGTTCCTCCTCTGGCTTGGGCCTCTTCTCCTCGGTGCTTGCCGATTCATCGCTGGGTAGCTCGGTCTGCGAGGCGACGTCATTCGTAGGTGCGTTGACCCTAAGGACCACCTCGGTCCTCTGCACCAAAGTCAAACCCTCGATGAGTCCAGGCTGAGGCGAGACACAAGGCGAGTTCTTGCCACTCGACGAGGCGCTCGAGTTCTTGCCGATCAGCCGGGATTCGCTGGGAGATGTTCGAGATGGCGAGGACGGGGCGGAGCTGCTGCTGCTGCTGCTACTGCTGGAGCTGCTCAAGCTTGTCTGGCTCTTGCGGTCCCAGCTGGAGCCGCTCTGGTCCGTCTGGCTCGGGCTGGACACTTTGCGATCGGAGATGGATTCGTTGCCGATCGACGTGCCGATCGACGTTGTGTTGGGCGGCGTTGATGGCGAGCTCGGCGATTCGCTGAATTTCGGCGATCCTGTGATCGGGCTAGAAAAAATCGCGATGACGCAATGTTAATTTGGGTTTGGAAGAAGAAAATTGAATAGGATTTGAAATATCTATTACTGAGTTTGCCAATCGGTATATGCTGTATGAGAAAGGATTGAATGGGAATTTTAAAGAAAGTTATGGAACCCTTTTTTCTACAATTCATGATATGGGGTTATACAATCCGAAACATTTAATATAAGTTTGCGTAGGATGCAAAAAAACTTGTTTTGTGGTCATTGGATGCGGTTACGTAAGCAACTTTTACATAATCTCAAATGTGTTTTTTCAAGTAATGATACCGCTCTAATATTACCAATTTGCGCAAATAGGCCTAATTGTATTATGTACGAACAAATAACATAACTCAATTTGACAAAGTAGAATGACGTTTGAAGCAAACTGGTATACGCTAACATAACGGTTTAAGAGTTGCCAAATTCAATTTTATGTCACTTACGCACAACCAGTTTATTCTATCTATGCTTCTAACAGTTTTGACAAAACCGGCTTCAAATAATTGGGTCATGTACTCGGGCTATTGTACGGAGAATATTCTACATCATGTTCTAATAAATTTTTGACAACCCAAAGGTGTTCTTTAATTTTTTACTGAATTTTAAAATATTCTACTCACTATTGTTATTAAAAAGAAATCTATAGATCATAATTTACGCATCAATTACACAACAATCGCGAAAATGTCAAATTAAACTTTACGATGAACAAAAAGTTGGCAGCTCAAGTGTAAAGTTTATTTTTGCACTCGCGCATTACAAATTACAATGCATCCACATTATTCAAAAAACAAGTTCTAAATGAGCAACATCTCCCCACATTTAACAACATCTTCGCGCATCGTTATTTATAAAAACCTACCTCCTCGCTTCCGGCGCGGCCATCCTCTGCTTCTCGTTCCTGCGATTCAGCATCTCCACATTCTGCGAGGTCATCTCGATAGTCGTCACCGCGCTCTCCCTGTAAAAGTCCTCCACCAGTCTGCTCTGAGGCTCACAGCTAGCCGCCAGCTTCCTCCGCTCCCTTTCCAGCTGCCTGTTCCTGTCGTTCAGCACCTCGACGCTCTGAGGCGACAGTCTCTCCCGCTTCTCGCTCCTCCTCAATCCGTTCTCTTCGACCCTGCCATTTCCGCTGTTCTCCGTGCTCCTGTTGTTGTCGGCGCTCTCGCTGCTGACGATGTTGTGGACCGACTTGCGCGAGAAGTGGTCGTCCAGCCGCTGCGGATGCTGGCGGTGCTGCTGCTGATGCCGGTGCTGGAGAGCGTCGGAGCTCTGGGATTTGGACAGCTCGTGCCTGGGGTGAGGCTGGTGCCTCGGCTGGTACTGGCTGTTGTTATTGTTGTTGTTACTGGTATTGTTGTTGTTGTTGTTGTTATTGTTGTTGAGGAGCGGTTGCTGGTGGTGCGGCGTGACTTTTAGGAGGACAGGATCGTCCAGGCGGGCGTTGGGTGACATGGTGCGCTTGTAGCTGCCCTCGCTGTCCGGGGCGCCGCGCTCGCGACGATAAGCCAGATAAGAGGCCTTCGATTGGCTTCTGAAAGAGGAAAAACAAACTTTTATTAGATTGCGGTTGAGGTTGTTGCTGGGTGGGGAAAAATCGATGTGACTACGGGATGAGTCACGTTGATTTTGTATCACGTAAATTTGATAGTACCTGATCAAGCAGGCGGTTGGGACAGGTAGGGTGATAATGATGACATCTGGTCTTTAAGGGGATTTTGCAGTAGGTTCACTAGAAAGCTTAATTTTTGTTTACTCGACGTTTCATCGGGTATCCCAGAGAGCTGAGTTTGCTTAATTCGTTCAAGTGGGGAAAGGCAGTCAGAGATAAGGTATTTAAAAAAGGCTATTAATCAGTGATTCGAAGCTAATAATAATGCTCGAGGAATTTCGCATTTCCGCTGTTGAGATAAGGGGAGCTTGAGAACGTCCTCTGACTCATGGAGCATTTCAGATAGTGGAAATAGTCGCAAGCAAATCCAGCTTCTTAATAGATGATAGCGTTAATAGTTCTTTATCGGTTCGTAAACAGAGAAGAATTTAAATCAATCATGGTAGCAATCGAGAGTATTAAATTAATTGTATATATCTTAAAAATCGATGCCAACAATAGTGCTTAAATCTTTAAATCGTCCGCAAGTCATTCATCCTCCTCTCCAACCGCGTTATTAAAAATTAGCATACCCACATCCGCATAGCCGCGCGTCGTTACAAACCTCGCTAATTTTCATCCCGAAATCCGTGCGTCCCATACAAAATTTCAAATTTTAAAATCAAATTTCACGTACACACGCAGTCTCCGTACTTGTACCGAATTGCGAAGGCGCGCGCTCGTGAATCGGCGAGACTGAGCTCTTGCTTGCGGGGAGAGGCTAAAATTGTTACGCGCTCTCTCGCTGCTCGCAACTCTCCTTCATGCGTAATTCCAGGCACGTATAGCTTCGCAGGCGGACGAGTCTCCCGCGAGTGAACCCGTATGTAAGTACGCGCGCACATCAAGTTCCTTTCTCAGCTCTAGCCCCGGCTGAATAATAACGCCCGACTCTGTGAAAATTCAGAGAGGAAATGTCTATACGCGATTTTCTAATGGGACAATGCCGCTAAGCCGGTATGATGGCTGCCTGGCTATATTGTTTGCCGTTTCGCGAGCGGAGGAGTTTCTCTATGGAAACAATATGGACGCTTCTTGTTAATGATGCCGTTTGGAATTTTGCTGTTTAAGGAAGCGAGCTGGTGGGGCAAAAAAGGGTTCACGATTTTTCAAGGAGCGGGGCGATAGAGTTTGTTATTGCAAATATAGACATTGGAAATTTTCTGATGGGCTTAAAAGTTTTTATAGCTTTTAGAAAAGAATTAGTAACTAATTTTAAAAGTTGCCAAAGCTTTCTTTATTAATCATCTCTAAAGGACTAAATTTACGCTGGCAGAATTGTAGGAGCTTTATTTTAAAGATATTGTTTCACGTCCCGAAATACCGTGTGCTAAAATGTTTTGGCAAACAATTTGCGTCCGGCTGCCAACGCAAGTAACAACATAACACCTCTTTACCTAAGACGCAAAAAGAAACGAACGAGCCGAAAAAAGTGAAAACCGGAGATTGCCTAACCAGCTAATTTGTTTCCGGTCCAGACAGGCGCGAGGACATTTTTCCCCTTAAAAAAAGAAGACTATTCGAGGGATAAATGTGACAAGCTCGCGACAGCAGCATGCAAATATACACAAACAGTCGCGTTTGAAGCTACAGAGGATTCCCATTAACGTCCATTAGTCGAAGACGCCGGCGGCTTTAGAGTAAATTTTCAAGGCGAATTTCAAACAATGAGGCCTCGACCGATAAATTCGAGCAGTGAAGCTTGCCTTTTCTCGGGCAAAAAGTAGGTCTGATGTATATATATAACGTCTGTTTATTTACACTGTCGCAGGCCAGACATCGGCCGGAATAACAAAACTTTTTGCGCTCGGTATAGTTTGTTGGTGGTATTATTTGAGAAAACATGTGCAGATGGTATAAAAAAATTCGGTATAATATTTTAAGAAAGTTTGAGAGAGGAATTGTTATAAATTATTTGGAAATATAAATTAGAGTTGGCGGTAATTGAGTAAACAAATGTGTATGGTTAATAATTTCAGACGCTAATTTTAAGAATCAAGTATACATGTTTATTTTTTATCTTTAACTGATGGTTCTTGTACTCATTTTACTTGCATTAGCAGTTAACACCTTACTTTTAGCTGCAGCACTAATTTGGTACATCAAAGTATGTTTATCCAATAAATTAAAACGTCCGCATCTATTTTAACTAACAAATTACCCGCCTGCTATAAATACAAGCGTTGTACTAGACTGTCGCTTAAAATTTACGCCGCAAAGTATATTTCGAGCTAAACATTATACTTATTACCAAACGTAAAATCCTTTGATGTGCCAGACAATCACTTTCACTAAAACAGATCGCCAAAGGATTTAGATCTCACAATTCACTGCGCCCTAATAGAAATATTTAAAAACCTTTGATTCACGTCATCCACACAAAAATTTCAAAAGACACCCAACACAAAAAGCGTCTAATACTCTCCCAGAAAAAAAAGTGGCGCCTAGTGTCCGACGTTACGTCCACTTCACCTAAAACAAAACCGGTTAGAACTATAACAGGGTTATTCAACGCTCGCGAGACCTCGCGCTTTATTTTCACGCGAGATACAAGCTGTACGTGACATCTAAAGCGCAGCGCTCGCTGCTCCTTTTTTTATTTGTTAGCTGGCGCTCACGATGCGCTTCAAAAGCCAGCCACGATTCTGCTGCGCGCGAGCTAAGCCAAGAGAGCTTCGTTTCCTTCGTATATACACTTCCGCTCTTGTGAGGTCTCGCCTCGGCTGCGCCGCTGCCGGCTGCATTTTATTAAAGTCCGATGGCTTTTGTTTTCTGAGTCGTGAAGGAAAGTTCGAAGGTTTTTTTCAGTGCGCTGTGTTGAGGTTGTGCAGCACGGCAAAGGGAGATTTTTTAAAGATCGGTGTTTTGAATATTTTAAAATTTATGATTTTGAATAAAAAAATATCGTTGTATTTTTCATATTTTTTGTACTTGCTAAGCTTCATCTTCCGTACTAGAAATAACGATAGAATGTTGAAGTAGACAATGAGTGAATAATTAAAAAATATGTTTTAACGGTAAAATAAATGAAATTTACTACAGAGTATTAAATTACGCACTCACAAACGAGCCACGGAAAAAAACTAATCTCCTCGAAACGCAGCGAGCATCTAACACTCCTTAAAAGCAGCACAAACACCTTACTTTTTCTAAAACTTAATGAAAACATCTCCACACCGCTGACAGTCGCGACACGATCGCTCATTCCTCTAATCTATAAATCTCCTCTCACCACAACACCAGCCGTTTTTTTCCTCCTCTCCCCAACTTTTTCTCCTATCCAGCGCTCGGTAAGCTCGCGACTCCCGCCTTTTCCCCGCGAGATCGAGACACATCCGTATAACTTTCATTCGAGACAAATGTTGTCGAGCGACGAGACTTGATTTCGCGAGCGCGCGACTTTCTTCGCCGCGCGCTGCATCAGCCGCGCGTGTGTGTGACTGAAATACGGCTAAGACCGTGAATTAAGGACGGATCGGACGAATTGGACTCGATTTCACGTCGAGCCGAGCGAGCGCGTTATATGCCTGAAATTTGTAAAGGCGGACACGCGCGTAGGCATCGTAATAGTGTCGGCGCGTGTAGGAAGCGGAGGAGTCGGCCGATGCGCGCGAGCGCGAGCTCCATTCAGGAGAAAAAATCGGCCGATCGTGTGAATGGCCTGCTTTATTGAGCGGCGTTCTGGCTTGTTGCGTGCGCTGGAGAAATTATTGTTTGTTGAAGGAAATTTGTAAGTGTAGGCTTGGGTGTCGGTTCGTTAATCGGTTGTAGTAGTGAGTAATGAATTTGGGTTCGTCTTTACTTTGTTATGGAGAATTTTGTTGTTTATTAGTAATGTTTTTTATGTTATACATTCGTGATTTAAGTTTTTGTTTAATTTAAGGTATTTATTTAAATTTCCTTCTGCTATTCATCGGGATTAAACTTATAATATTATAATATTTAAGTTGTTGTATTTTTAATACGTAATTCAATATTTTATTGTTTTTAAATTCCTCATTATTTTTCTGTTAAATTATTTAACGATCGATTTCCCTAATGCGAGTAGACAAAATATTAGCCTCGAAAAACGTGCTCATGGATAAAATATTGCCGAGCTCACTAATGTAATTAAAAGAAATATTGTTGAACGTTCTTACAAGATGTCAATCATAAAGCACTTCCTCATTATAACCGGAAATCTCGAAAATCACTAATGTGATTTTACGTATTATTTATATAAACCATCGAAGCATACATAATATTCGATACTCGATTTTCCTGTATTGCTAAATGCTCTTGAGAAAATTTCAATTAATGATGTTACGCCGCCTCCCTGTAATATAGTTAGCTTTGTGCACGCACGCCTTTTAATTGACATATCCACATAAAAATCAACGTTTTATATTCTTATCAAGATTCGTGCTTCTCGAACACTGATAATCGTGCAACGCTCATTTGTTCTTACAGATTATAACTAAGCTGTATACGCATACATTCACATTCTCCACAGTATTATTTACTAATGAAATTTGATTAAAAAAAACTGTTGATAATTCCTTGAATACGTGAGAGATTACAGCCGTACTCTTTATTATAAAATAACAATGTCAGACATTCTCTACTGCATATGCGCTTTTAATTATCGTTTTATAATCGCCGATAATATTTGCTGATCGTATAATTTAACCAACCACACGAGCGCAGCGTCATCCACTTTTCCCAGAAACTTTAGTCGTCTCAATTTTCTTCCCAAGTTTCATCACAAAACTATTCACGCCGATTTCAATACTCCGCTCGCTCCAATTCTACAAAAAAACAGCACGACCTAACTGTATTATTTCGCACTTATCGCTAAATTCTTCCATATCTCCGGGCAAACTAGACCAGCGCTCATAATGTATTCCCCGGCGAGCCTCAGACGTGGGAAAAGAAAAGCGCGCCTCTTATCTTGTCCTATCGACCCGCACGAGTACCAACCTTATCGCCTCCTCTCTTTTTTTTTTGTTCAGCTCGCACGCACAGTTACCGCTGCGCGCTGTCCCTTGGCCGTAATCGTCGGAGCCTATCATATAGAGGCGTCCCGATCATTTCCATAAAACCGCAGAGGCAGGTGTTCTCGCCGGCGAATCGCATTAACGCTGATATCTGTATTTTTCTGTGCAGGCGCTTTTAGACCGCGCGCGCGCGACCTCGTCGTTCTCGTTTTTTTCCTTCTTTGCTTTGCGACTCGCGCCCGTGTCTGGATGTGCATGTGTCTCGAGGTGCTTTTATGTAAGTAAAAAATACCGGGAATTTAATTGTAGGTGTGGAAGAATTTTACATTCGTTGTGTAATCGCCTTTATCGCTCCGCGGGAATTTCTGGAATTTTTCTTCACCGGGAAAATGAATTGAAAATGAGTCTAATTTAACGAGGTAATTGACGATTCCAGGCGATTCATTGTTTCGCGCTACGTTTTAATTGATTAAAATTTTTGTCAAATTGCACGAGGGTTTCGCTAATTCCTTGCAACTTTGTATTCAACTTCGACGTTTTCATAACGTTTAAAAACTTTAAAATTCATTAGCAAATATTATTCAAACACTAAACAAATACATTATGTCACGACTCGTCCACGAATAAATTAAAAGTTACAAGTACGCTTAAACTATTCACCTCTTCAACAAAATAAGCGATCTCGATCTCAAGACAAACCCAGACCATAACCCGCGCGATTTTCCATATAAACAAAGTGCCAGGGTTACGGCGCCCATTACATCGAAGGATGACCCATTTTCCGCGAAACGGCGACTTTCGATCAGCCGCGGCCGCAGCGAAAGAACCGTTCTCGCTCTCGAGAACGTTTTCATTTTAGAAAACGCCGAGCGACGATTGGCTTTTCCATCTCGATCGAGATCGGCATTCCGATGGACGGCGATCCGTCTGTGTTTACAAGCGCGCGCCGCCGCCGCCGACGTCGGGGAGAAATTAACTTTTGTCGCCGCTGCAATTAAGATTCCTCCGCGTACCAGAAGCGAAAATCGCTCGAATAGCTACAATTACGCTTTTAATCAGACTCGGTCTTTTTCTTTCTGGAGAAGGTGCTTTTTGGAATTGGGACGGTTTGCAGCGATGAATTTCTGAGGCTTTACGATGCTATCTTGTGGATGCTGTTTTGATAGAAAGAGTGGATTTATGTAATGAATTTGAAAGTGGTAAGATAAATTTTTAAGACACGAATTTGTTGAGTTTCAAAGGAAGGAAAAGCCGAGCTCTCCGAGAAGAAGCCCCCTTTATCTTTGAAGATTCAAAACTTCCGGTCTGGCGGTTCCGCAAGAGCCCGATAAATTTCGCTAATCATCCGCTTACAAATTGGCCATCATTTGTCGATGACACCGGCTATCGGCCGATAAATCGTTAAATGTATCTCGCCGGCTATATATAAAAGGAGCGCGCGAGCTCGCGTATTATAATGATGAACGACTTCGGCATTGACTTACGACCTGAAAATCGAACTATCCATTTCGCGTACATAGATTCTCTCTTCCAACCTTTCAACTCTCCGCGCGAGCGAGAAAGAAGTATTAACGATGAGCGAAAAGGCTTGTTACGCGAATGCTCCTAGCTATTAGAATTAGAAATTGTTGTTCTCGCGCGGCGAAGCTAGCCCCTACAAGCTTGATTGATACCTTAGATACAATGGTTTTAATTTAATTTCGTGAATGGGCATGTTGCGGGGATTTTTGCGCGGATTGATTGCGAGCGGGCCAAACAAGGGAAATCGCGAGAGCGAGCCGTGTGGGTACGCGTCTGCTTCCTCGGCTTGTTTGATGATTGATTAGAGGCAGACTTCGAATATGAAAAAGCTTATCTGAATTTCGTCTCGCTTATCACGTTTTTACTATCTTTTTTAATTTCTATTATTTTTTTAAGTAATTAAGTTATTCGCTCTCATGTCAGTCAATATTTCAATTTGATTAATATATTAAAAGAGTCTCGAATTAACATTAGCTCTGCCGAAATTCGTCTCGCCGTAAATTATTTCCAGACACGAAAGACCTCGCCGCTTTTACAGTCTATTTTCGCGTGATGCTCGGACAAAAGTCTCCCTTGCGCCGCGAGTCCCCGTCTACTCACGCGAAGCTATCTAATCCAATTAAGCTATCGAGTTACGCACGTGCGCGAAGCTCCTTAAGCTTCTCTCTCTCTCTCTTTCTCTCCGTCTCTCTCTCTCTCTCTCTCTCTCTCTCTCTCTCTCTGGCTACCTCCCCCGTTTGATTATGCTTTTAACGAGCCGCGCGCCGGCGGTTTACGGCTCACCGGCTAACTTTAGAAATATCTCCGCGGTGGCTCTTACGTAGGCTCGGAGCTAAGCGTCAAAAGCGTATACAGTAGATGCGCTGAATATTGTTTCTGCATTTTCTGGGAGTGGAATTCCGGATTTTGGGAGGTTTGTTGAATAATTTGACGCGATCGATTTGGATTTGATAGGGGAATGTCAGTTAATATGCACGTCAAAGAATTAGAAAATTATAATTAATTTTAATGTAGTAATAAATTACTCATTGTTTTATTTCAAAGATGTGACTATTTAATTTCAGAAAATTTTCATGTATTTTTGTATGTTTAATGTTTAGCAAGAATTGCATGAGTAATTTTAAAACATTTATTACTTCAAGTCGGTAGTATAGCCTCAAGTATTGTAAAACATTTTAAAACTGCTGATGTATACATTCTAAAGAAATAAATGTTTTATAGCACTATTTTTTATACCGAAGGTCGTACGGCTTATATTTCATTATGAGAAAAACAGCAAAATCAGATTATTTAAATTCATTAAGCAAATAGATCATAATTTACATTATACATTGTTCAAAACAACTAAGTTTCACATAACAATTTAATGTGCTTATTTTACTATTTAAATAATAAAGATGATGAACAACTTGTAAAATTCTTATAGAGGACATTAATTTGATTGGATATTAATTGGTGTATATTTAAAAAAAAAATTTATTACTTTTTCTTGTTATTGCTACTTGCGCATCACCGTCTTTAGAACCTTGAGATCCTACAATGATGTATGAAATCAGCTAACGGAAAATTCTCGTGTCTCATTATTTCTCTAAAAGAGTTAAATATATACATAAAGTAATTTCAAGGGAAATTTATATTACAGTATTTGGTTACTTTTTGCACAATGCTATTTCTGGTCTTCGAAAACAATTATTTAATTAAATTATTAAATTGAAATAGTTAAAACGTAAAATAACAAAAATAAAATATTATGCAAAACATTTCTTATGTTTGTTTTCAATTGATTAAAAGCAATACGTTTTTCCTTTTTTTTACAGTTGATCAATATTTTTCCGAGCATTGTCGAAGGTCAATAATAAAAATGATAAATCCAAGCCGGCGCTGGCGCGTAATCTAAGAAACATTAATTTCTTTCTTTTGTTTTTAATACGTCCTACTTTTGGCCAAACGCACGCTAAGGTCAAGGCTCAGCAAAAAAGTTCATAAGCCGTTGCGAAATGACTTTTTCTTGCGCACTACATAATTTTCTCATTCCGCCTCGCCAATATCCTCTCCGAAATCAGTGACGAGAAGAATCGAAAAAAAAAACAAAGAGCAGCAATAAACCCCCCGGCGAACAAACAAACAAAAGAGAGAAGAGCGCGAAACGGCGCGTAGATAAGAAGCTCTATATTTAAGGAGCAATTTCGTTATAACGTAATCGCGCGGCGCAAAATCTTCATAACGAAAATGCACCATTTCACGGACAATAGAGGAAAACAATTGAACCGTATTTCTCAATTGTCCGGGCTGGCCGAGCGTAACGGTGCGCGAGCGCGAGGCAGACGAAAGACCAAAAGCACTTTGCTCTCCTTTGTATAGGTACCTACTGTACGCATCCCATTTCTCTTTATCGCCTCCTCCTGCTGCCTCGCCTTTCGTTTTCAAGCTCGGAGCTGGCTATACTTTTATGAATCTATCGGGCTGGTGAATCGCCGGGGAAAGACGATTTGTTTGTCCGCTCGATATAGATAGGTGGGATAGAGAGCGCTTTTGTTGCCCAGCGTTCGGCTCGAGGATGATACTTTCACGAGTAAAAATATTGATAGAGGTTTAAATATAGGTGAACAAAGATCCGGTGTTTGGGAGAGACGGGCTCGGATTTTCCGTATCTTTCTGCGACGTAGTTTTGAGAAACAAATTATCAAACTTTATAGGTGTTGGCAATTTGTATAAGTTTTTATATTATTAATGGATTTATTTTGAATTTTTGTTAAGAATAGCTATTTATGAATTAGAGCGGTATTTATCAACAACCTAAATATACACAATTAAGAGCATAACAAGAAAAGTCGATCAGTTTTAACCTCGGCAAGGCAAATGCACCGCGAAAATCGGTTTGGATACACAGAGTCTCGCGGTGAAATGCTTGATTTGCATGAAACCGATAGCCTTATTTTTACACTTTAAGTTGTAAACTTTCACGATTAAAATGTTTAACATGCACGATAATGTATTCGAGTTTTGAGCAATCTGATTAAAAATTGTTATACTTCCATGAAAATATATACGATTAATCTTGACATTATCAAAACAATTTTAATTTTGATTTATAACACACTTTTACGCGATATCATGTACATCTACGGTCCTATACTTTTGAATGATGAAATATTTTACAAGTTAAATGTATTTCCTTTGTAAGAACAACTTTTTCTTCAAACACAAAATTTTATCTACATTTGTATATTCAGTCAATCTACAAAACTGTTGACTGACTTTCAACGCTAATAATAGCACTTATCAAATCCAGCGGATGATCAGGGGATTTTGAGACTCTGAAAGCATCCGTGAAGTACCTTTTGATGTGAAACTTGTTGCTCCCGAAAACCATCGTGTTGATACTGGCCAACAGACTGTAAGCTCCGAGATTCAACATCTGTAGACTAGGTGATAATGCATCAGCAGTAGAGACAGGCCGACTGCGAGCCGTCGATAACACACAAACAATCAATTTTTACGTAACTCAATAACCCAAGTCGCACAAGGTCATCGTTAATCAATCAAAACCATCCGCCTGATCCACTCACAATCCACCCTCAAGTGTCACATCTCACACGGCCTCACTTTGCCATCCTATACTACTTGAAAACTTGTCGAAAAAAAAAAGACACGTCCTTAGAAAACTGTAGAGCAGCGGCGAACGCGAGAAAGAGACTACTGTATAAGATTGTCGGTGTTGCTGGCACGGCCGGCGAGCGGCGCGCTCGCTTTTCTGGAGTACACTGACAAGGATGACTACAGCGGCAGCGGCGGCCGATGATGATGCCAAAGGCGGCCGAGCGGCAGCGCGCGGGTGGGAGGCCGCTCGCTCGCTCGCGCACGCACGGAACGAGGTGCAACGAGCTCTGTAAACTAGCAGAGTGGGGGCGGCGCGGGAGGAGAAGCTCTTAACGGCCTCGGGAGCATCACGAAAAGTCGATTGACCCTACCGATGCCGCATTTCTAGAGAAAGTCCACTTTTTTGGGGGGATATGGAAACGATGTAGCTTTTGACCTAGATATAGATATATCGCGCTGATGTGGAAGTCGGGGAACGTGTTCGATTCGATTGAAGTGATGTTTTGGATTTTGAAAAGCTTGGATGGATGTTGTGGCTGGTGCGTGTAAGGGAGCTTGTAATTTGGCGTGTGGATATGTCGATTTTTGAGCGGGAGGTATTAATGTGGAAAGATTCTGATAGGATATTGCAAATGATTCTTTGATAGTCTGGTGAAAAGCGAGAAGCTTAACTTTTTCGAGTAGATTAGAAACCGCTGAGATAACAGAAATATGTATCACGCGCGAAATTCGATGCAGATCACACCTGGTTTTAGATATCGTTCTTGCTGTCATTAGTCATTGGATGTCGATTGCGATATTTAACTCGAAAACAATAAATCTTAATAACGAATAATATCGAATAAAATTTGTATTATTTTATATAAATGAATTTTTTCATAAGTACTCTATTTATAGGCACTTAGCTACAAAAGAATATTTTTTATAAATCCTTTCAAGCATGAAACTCCACTGCATTCTAAACAAGACATTCATTATAGGAATATTATATGAAAAGACAGAGTCCAAGAATGTTTTCGCACAGATATCATCTTATACAGAAAAAATAAAAAAACCAGAAAAAAACTGTTCAACATCCCCATATATTTTTCTCAAAAGCCACACGGTATTTTTCCTAACGTTCAAGATCCGAGCTTGCGGTGCGCATTGCGTAGATCCATAATTAAGCCTTAGAGTAATTGCGGTTGCCGTTATAAATTTTTATTCGTTACGTAAGCGTATCATTAGAGCATTATAATATTATTGCCCGTTCGGATCGACGGCGCGCTTTTTGTCCGGTCTGCATGTCCGGCGTCGCTGCGAGAGCGAGAGAAAGGGAGAGTAAAGACGGAGAGAGGAGCGAGAAAGAAAGAGGCGAACCGATGGAGGAGATGGAACTAAAAGAGAGGGAGGAGAGGAAAACAGAGCGAAAATAAGAGTCGGGGAGATGGATTTGTGAGCGATGGTGTAGTTGGGGATCTTTTATGAATAAGGGATAAGAAAATTGCGTTGAGGAATAAAAGCGAAGTTTATGGCTCTATATTTGTAATCGGTTATGGAATATTGTAGGGAAATTGATTTTTCTTCCTAGACAATGGGTTTTTTATTTTAGAATAACAAACCTCAAAGAAGTCAACAAGAATGATATAAAGAAATTAAAGTATTAAAATGGTAAAGAACAAAAAGATTAGTTTAATTTTTTGCATCCACTGATTACTTAATGATTTCAATAACGAAAAAATTAAATTAGTTAAGTACCGCAAAAATGACCTTCATACAGTCGTGCTATATACGAATCGGAACCATTTTACGTATTACAGAACTCCCAATAGACCACGTATTTAACATTCAATTAAGTATTTTAAATCATACTTATTATCAGGCACATCGTTTATTTTTTTGCAGCTTCAAAAAATAATAATCGAAAATTGTGCAGGTCATTAATCATTCCTGGATATAAATCTAACATGTGATTATTATTTTTACGACCTTGTTTTTTCACCTTCTCCGCATGCATCCACCGGCCGCGGACATTACGATAATACAAATACCAAGATAGCAAACCTTTACGACATATCTAACATTCTCCAGACGCTCAAAAAATCTCGCATCCGATTCCCCCACTATACCCAAAAAAAAGCCAAACCCTCATTAAGCAATAAGACAATCGAAAAATCCTTTCGCGTGGCCAGTCTCGCGTAAAGCCAACACGCGAGGAAGAAAATCC
This sequence comes from Eupelmus urozonus, assembly GCA_900480035.1. Lineage (NCBI taxonomy): Eukaryota > Metazoa > Arthropoda > Insecta > Hymenoptera > Eupelmidae > Eupelmus > Eupelmus urozonus. The sequence continues at coordinate 53,391 of UELX01000265.1, read as the reverse complement.
GATGATCGGCGGCCGACAGGTCTTAGCTATGTCGGCGGGCTTATCTGTCTCCCGGGATCTGTCATACGTGCCCGGCTTTGCGCTGAGAAAAAGGAAATATCGCGAGACAGCGAGGACGAGATTCGCGGCTACTCTAGTTTCATGTAATACGGCGCGCGCGACGCTTTTTTCAAACGACGACGTACGAGCCGTCACGTGATGTCTATTCGCAGTTTGAACGGTACATAGGGGAGCAAGAATGTTTTATGATAATGATAGCCGCACCGTTGAGTGTTTCGCCATTTTTTCGAATCCAGCGCGGATGTTTTTGCGACTTAGTATATGGACACGACGCGTAGATTAAAATCGGCTTGATTTATATTTTATCCAAAGTTGACGGAACCATCAGTCTAATTACTCCGCTCAATCGGTCCACCTACTTTTCTAGCTCTCCAGTAAACCCAATGCAAATCGAGCCGGCAAAAAAAAGTCTCGGCTGCGGACACGACCGAGAAGCGGTCGGGGGGCTCGGTCACAAAGATAAGAAAAGAGCGGCGTGCCGTTGCCGAACAGAAAGACACTCGGCTGACTCTCAATGAGCTCTAACCCGGACAATCGGAGCGCACCTCCAGTCATTAATTGTCGCTCCTGTGCTCTCCTCGCTTTTTTCCGACTACACCGTTTCCTGGTTCTGCCAGGATGACGATAACGGCTATGCGATGCCTCGGTCTTTTTTTTCTTTCCTCCAGCGCGCGCGACTCTTTTTGTCCCGGCGTTCTGAATGCTTGAGCGAGAAAAAGGCGAGAGGATTTCCCAATAGTCGCTGACTGAATTAAAGCAGAATGGAAATTTGTTTGAGATGGTTTGATTAATTCGGAGTGTTTTGCAAAAAGACGTGGGGTAGAGGAGAATGAGAACGTCGAGCGCGCGTGTAAATATTCATGGCGGGACTTTTCAAAAAGTCGAAACTGAATTAAGGTCAAACTCTCGCAAGCGCATTTCAATAAGATCAATCCGACTCAATAAGCTTGCAGTCGCATGAAATATAAGCCAGAGTGGTACTAATTAAGCGAAAAATTCCTCATCAGCCAGAAAGAGACAACTGTAAAATTTGCATTGAATACCTGTGTCTCTAAAGGAGAGCTCGGATGATACATTCGAGATAAAATTTTTGCTGAAACGCGTGCGCTCGCGCATTCGTAAAATGTAACGTCGGGGAGAGATGTAAACAGCTCGCGTTGATGTAACCGCGAAGAGCGGTAAAAGAAACCGCCGCAGTTCTACATACGCGCGCATCGAACGAGTTTTCTAAATCGGATGCCACCCTCGGCGAATGAGGAGAAAATCTCTCTTTAGCTTTTGCGGTGCGAGATCGCCTTATAATATGCAGATCCGTCTTGGTTTGTAAGGTCGATGGCTATCGTGAAATTAGACAGAAAGTAACGCCGTTCTGAATTAAGTATTTTTGATGTTTAGGAAAGTGTGATATAGGTGAAGATGTATTCAAATATAGAAAATAGCTTGTGTTGTGCATTACATTTTGAGTAGAAAAAAAATTTTTGTCCAGGCTTGCTATACAAATTTTTATTTATAAAGCTAGAAATATCGTGGTATCTCTTTCGGCTATCGCCCGTATTCCTATTCTTGTAAAAAGAAAGACGGGAAACCCGCATGGTGATCAATGATTGTGCAGTATTTTTGGTGGGCCAAATTTTGAATCTGCCCTTAGATAGTTTTAAAGTAAATCTATAGAATTATTTTTATTCAAGAACATCCTAAGGAAGGATCTTATACGGGTGCATTTTTATTTTAATTTAAGGTGTCCAAAACGACTGATAAATGGTAAATTGAATTATAAAAGAATGTTATAAATTTACTATCATTCAGAAAAGGCAGTAAAATAAAGTATCAAGAAGTTAGAACGCTCTAGAAATGAAAAGAAATATAAGAACTTTTGCATACTGCTATCAAATTAAGTACGACCATCAGCGCATTTCTTCACCTCAACACTTACGCCGTTCTACATATAAAACAGCCTATCTAAATTTAAAACTCTTTCATTCACCAAAGATTGTGCTCATTAACACTTTTATTTTAATCCCGTCTTCACATTTCCAGGCAAGGTCGAAACCAAACCCAGCGCAGCAATTAAATATTCCAAAATCTCACCGAAAACCCAAACACCTCTAAAAACCAAAAAAACGCTCCCTTCCCAACCCACTCCTTAAAAAAATCCCTTCTCCCAACACCTCCCACAAAAGCCCAAAGACGGAAGAAAAAAGAAACTCGGCGTCTAAAACGCAAAGCCAGCAACGCCACCACTCCTCAAGCGAGACGCGCGCGACACCGGACACGAGTTTAAGGACCGTCTCTCTCTCTCTCTCTCTCTTCTACTCGCCGCAGAGAGGAAAACGGGATCTCGTCGGGGGCCCGTCGCTCCTTTGTGGTCTCGGCTCCTCCGGTAAATTGTATACGGCGTTATTATCTCCGTCTCTCTCTCCTGAGCTCTCGCGCTATATACCGTTACGAGCGCGCGCGCGCGCGCGAGCTTCGAAATTATTCAGAAGGTAGAACGCGCGCACGTTTAGGTGGGCACGCGAGCACTGTAATTTTGCCTTTTGCGTGAATGGAGGAGAGGGGGAGGTGTCTTCTTGGTCTTCCGGATTTTTGTGTGTCTCTCGCGCGTGCGATATCTCTTGTATAAGCTACCGCGAGTTTTTGATGTTTCTTTTTTTGCTTATTGTTTTCGGAAGGAGGTTGCTGGACGGCTGCATGTTTGTAGCTGCGAGTTGGCCGGGATTTTTAGAGTGGGCTTGCGACGTGGGCTTTATGGTTGTCGTTTGGTTTTATGGCCTTTTGCATTAAGATCGGACGAATTTTAATCTTGAGTGTGCTGGTTTTAGAAGCATTGAAAGATTTTTGTAATGTTTCGTACTGTGCTATTTAACAGTGTCTATGACGTCCTATAACGTTTATTATAATATATGATGATTTCGAAATTTACTAAATTTTGTGAATAGCGAGCTTAAATACGAAGAAGCTCCAAATCTGCTTTTATAATGTAATAAAGAAGCAAGAAAAACGAGTTTTAAAAGTCACTTCATGCCACTAATACAGCAGAAATATCACATAATCCCTTTCAGAGTGTGACCCTAAAGCCAGGTGCTTCCCAGACTTGAATATGTACGACGCAATTCCAAGAGCAGACTTTTACACGTTTTTATATGTACGAGAGGCAAAACATTTTCGGCTTCCTTTGGAGCTGGGCCGTTATTACTTTATTACGATCTTGTTTAAAGTTAATTACATTTTTAACGTACTTTTGAATTTGGTAAGCAAATGTGATCATATAAGATCGTTGTTATCAACATGTATTAATTATAAGTCTAAGATTAAACTTCAACAAACAAAGTCAGTAACAAAAATACAGTTTTTGTTTATTCTTTGTTCTAATATATTAATGAAATATCTATAATATTATGCAATTCAATTTCGTTCTTTTTCTTCTTTTATATTTTTTTTTTTTTATTTCTTACATGTTTAGCTATTATCTTCACCATTTACAGCCTATCTTTCTTTTTTTCGCTCAAAAAAGGTTTAATTACGACAGCAAATCAAGATCAAAAATATACACGTCTTTAAACAGCATTACCCTCGAATGTTACAAAATTTAATTATCATAGGATTAAAGCGTAACGAATAACACAGTAGCTGACTACTAGTTGTCTTTACTTCGCGATCGGCACAGAGGTAGGAACGCTGCTCGAAAAAAATAGCAGTAGAAACTTTACTCGAAAAAAACGTCTCTTTACTTGGGTAATATATTCCAGGAAGGAAAAACATTGCGTTATATAAATATTTGAGACATCGCGTGCTTCCCAAAATGTAAGCGATAAAAAATTCGGTAGTTAGCGGGAAAGTTTATTTTAATTTTTAGCGATCGCATAAGTGTTGTTATACTTGGTTGACGACAAGACGGTCAAGTGTCAGTCGCATAGGTATACGATATCGTTATGTAAATATATGTTAATTTAATTGATATATTATATACATATTTTCTTTTTGTTATTCTTTTTTGATATATTGAAGTTGTCGGTCAATGCACTGTTAAGAATCGATAACTTTAAAAAAGTGCTGAAAAATTAAATATTATTTATTATTATAATGAAAAATGTTCTTAAAAAATTATATTATTCATCAGTTATTCTCGAAACAATGTACTCATGAGATTCAGCTTAAATGCGAATAATCATACAAAGTTAAATACATTTAAATAATGTCACACGCTTAATTTATAAATGTAGCAATCTAAGCAGCAAAACTTTATATACGTATTCTATTTAAAACGTTCACTTTGAATGTAGCTTTCTTCTCTTAATTACTCAAGGACTTGAAACATTGTACCACACTATAATTAGAATGGCTCATGTGTACATTCGTATATAACACTGGAAGCAATGCTAGTCTGGTTAATTACCAAGGTTCTTCTATAATGAAAATATTCAAAGACTAAACTTCCTATAACTATAATTTTTTATTCCTTATTTATAATTGTTATAAAAGTGTATAGACAAAATAAATTTAAAAGATTATTTTGTTATTTTTATTATTTAATAATTTTATTGTCTTTATGATTAATATAACAAGAAAATATAATATCGCAATCCTTTATTTATCCTACGTTATTTACTTTGTTAAACGAATTTTTACGATAAAAATACATTAAACTCGTTTAAGATCACAGAAGTCAATATCCTCTATAAGTGATTTTTCAGCTTTGGCACTAATCGACTAACCTAGTACAAAATCGAAAAACACAATACATTAAAAAATACTCGAAAAAAAATCTAGATCTCACCTCATCCACCTCCCTTATCTCGAATTCCTTTGTTAAACCCAAAAGCCGAAATGACCAATTCGAAACTTTTATTTATCGCCAATCGCCAAACAATCTTGCGAAACTCAGCTGAGCGCGATCGATAAAAAAAATATATACACTCTCGTATCGATAAGATGGGTAGGAAGATTCTCAGTCGGACGATTTCGCGTTTTCCTTCTTCCGCTTGGCGCGACGGCGGACACGACGAGGCGAGTTGTTAAGCGTCCGCGTCGTGCATCGCAAAACGCGATACGATATATATCCCGTCGCGTGCGTGCACGTATACGCGTATCTATATGGAGCATTTCGCTCGAGCGAGCGCGAAAGAGGACGGTTTTACAGCGCTTTTAAATTTACAGGACGGTAAAAAGGTTTTGCGCTTTTTCAGCGGCAGGTGGTGAGGTTATGCGTATTTTGATGATTAGGAATTTTTTAATTATTTAATTTACGATGTTAACATTTGAATAAAATAAATAATGGTTGCAAAATTTGCAGGTAGCAACAATCGACTCGATAATTATCGCTTACATACAATATATCTTATCGGTATAAGTAGACAAGAAAAAAATGTTGATCAAGAAACTTTGCAGAGCAAGTAGCACACCTCAGAAAATTTCCCCCGTTTCACAATTAAAAACGATAAGCGTATCCTCAGCTTCGTATCACTTTCATGATTCGCGTGAGAAGCTCCGTGTAGCCAGCTATATATAAACTCGCAGGGTGCGTCCACTACCCCGGCGAGGTCGCGGTTTCACCTGGCCTCCGCTCGTCGCAGGTGCTCTACAAAACGAGTTTTTCGCGGCTAAGTTGAGGAGAAAGAGGAAGATGAGCCGCGCGAGCGCGCGCTTATAGCTCGCAGAGAGACGAAAGGAAACACAAGAAGCCGACCGCCACCGCCGCGGTGTCTTCTTCTTTCTCTCTGATTCTCGCGAGCGAAATTCTTTATCGCATTAGACGCGTCCTCGAGAGTAGCGAGTCGCAGCTGCAGCCTTGAGGATGTATGTGAGCGCGCTGGCTGAAGGACGTCATGGGTTTGTTGCTGGGAGATGCGAGAGTTAAGGACGAGATTTTTCAGGAGTTTTTGTTGGAGTTTCTTGCTTGTTGTGAGGTGTATGAAGAATAACGACATTTTTTAAGTATGCTTGTTGAGATGTCAATGGAAAATTGATGCTTTTGAAAGTGTTTGTGAATGTACTCTTTGGAGTGTAGAGAATAAATCTTTAGAACATATTTTGAAGTGTATGATAAGGCAGTATGTAAATTATAAAATAATTACTTTCCGAACAGTGAATTGAATAGAGAACACTTTCTTCTTTATCTCTTCCTAATCTTAAATGATCAAACCAAAATATGCTACATTAACCAGAAAAGTTTATTACTTACTTTAACTAACCGCGACTTTTCTTCAAATAATTAAAATTAATCTGTCACGCTTCTCACTTTTAAAGCCATTAATTTGAAAAAAAAACAAAAAAGGAAACGCTCAGTCCACACAAAGCTCAATATCAGCGTCAATTAAATTTCTATTCCCCCAGCGTCGTCTTCAAATCCAACAAGCCGTGCACAAAGCCACCGGATTTCTAACCGGAGCCCGAAAACTCGGAATTCATCATCCCATATACATCATACGCATCAAGTGGCTAACGAACCGTTTTAAACCCGGAAAAAGAAAGAGCTGACAAGAGGGGAAAGAAAAAAATGAAAACTGGAGCACGAATTTCGCGGATGTCGTACTTGCCACGCTCCGAAATTTTTGCGCCCTCGCGCATCGGCCGAGCGCGATACCGTTATTACACGACGGAATGGTCGTCGCTTCCTTCGGGAAGGTCACGCGAGGAGCCGGGACTCATCGAGCCATGGCGGCGCAGCGAAGAGGCCGAGTCATAGGTACAGTGCCGGAGGAAAGTTTGTCTTTAGCTATTGTAGAGTATTGTTTCAAAGTGATTTTTGCTGAATAAGAAAATAAAATATGAAGGAGGATTTGGTAATGCATTGGAGTATCGACCGGTTTTCTTCCTTGACTGAATCAATACAAGAAATGATTATTATAAGACTTTCATTTAAAAGTAGCTGGTTTCGGACAAAAAGAATAAACGGAATTGTTCATGAAAAACTTATCAGTTACATTTTTAAATTAATAAGAATTCAACACTACCGTTAAAAATTACGTTAAAAATATACCGAAAATTAACTGTTTTTTTACGGAACTTTTTATAATTATCACCATCTCAAAAAATAAAGCTACGTCTAAATGCGATACACTTAAGTAAAATAGAACCTTACGTAATTCTAATAGCAGATTTAAATCGATTTAAGTTAGATACTTAGATACACAAAATTACAGTTAACTGCATTTTTTTAACTACATTTAATTTCATTATTTCTCAAATTGAGATTGAAAAAAAGTCATACGGAAATATATTTCAGCTCCTTTGTTCCTGTGATGTACTTTTCTTTCTACAATTTAAAAAACTAGAAAATTGAGACGAATTTTCACCAAAGCTTTCAAACACTTTAGCTATTAGATTATACAACAAGATCTCAGCATCGAACTCGCACAATACACTTCTGCTTATACAAACTAATGATGTCTATTTGTTAGCTAATTTTCCAATGATGAAGTAACAATTTTGAATGAAAACCACATGTATACATAAGATCAAAATACCCATTAAAAATATCTACCTTCACGCGTCAAGATCCCTTTTGAACAAAACCAAAAAAAACCTTGCAACCAAACTATGTCAAATCATTTATAAAGTATGATCTATCGAGGCTCTCTATTCATACGTTTTCCGTCCTATATTCCCATTCAACAACTGCAACTTCTGACCCCGTCTACCTACATCCAGCCCGGCTCACCTCCACAAAGACGCAGCCAACTACTCCTCTCATATCGCGTGTGTCTCTCTCAAAAAAGGGACGACAGCCGCCTCTGCGTTTTCAAGCACTAGATCCAAGGTGTGTATACGCTCCTAGGTACAACCTCTTCACAAAAGGCCCCTACGCACGCGAGGCGCACTTCCACTATACCTACCCAATCAGAGCGCGGAGGAAACAAAAGAAAGGTGAAAGAGAGAGAGAAAGAGAGAAAGAGAGGTAGAGATTTATCGACCCGTGGAGATCGCCTTATGTACATCCTGTGCTCGGCGGCTTCTGGAAGCGATGCAAAAAGCCCCGTCGAACCTTGCAATTATTACAGATCGCCGCTCGCTGCTTCGCTCCTTTTTGCCCTGCCCCGAGCTCTCCTCGGGCTAAGTGATTTCTCTTTTTCTGCCGCCGGCTCGTTTTTGCGCTTTTCATTCTTACTTCCTCCTATCCCCCCAAGCTCTTCCTTTACGTCTTTATTCCGCGCGGAGCTTCGGATTTGTTAACGCGACGATTTTTCACGATCGACGCTTTCTTTTCTGGAGCGCTCACATGCAAAGACTGCGGGAATGTTTGTTTTGGTTCGGCGATCGTCATTCAGGTTTCAGGATTTACGCTGCGCTGTTTGCCGTAAGACAAAGCTACAATGCTTTGTTTATGAGATCGAGCTTCATTCGGAAACCGATCGCGGACTTACATATTTTCGATAACAAGCTGAACGAGTGTTGCGAGCTCGAGGATTGAATGAACGGCCAGGGGAAATATTTAGCGAGGCTTTCTTTTATCTTGGCTGTCGGACAATGAAGTAAATATTTTTGATATTTTAAAGGAAAATTAAGCATTTGGAAGTGTTGAAAAATTGTAATATATTGCTATTTAAATGAAATCTTTAGATTGATACAGAGCTTATTTTAAATCGGCTCCAATATAAATTTTATTGTTTTATTTCAAAACAATACCGGGATTAAAAAGCGATAAAATGCAGTCGATTGATCGAATTTTTTTGCATTAAACCGATAATAATTTAATTGCGCTTTACTTTTATGCTGACCGTCTTTTTATCAGATATGACTGATTACATACCCTTTGTAATAAAATGAAAATTCATTCGTTAAAACTTCCTAGTTTCTGTTATTGACATCATAATAGTTTTATATCACAAACACAAAGAGAAAAAATTTACTAGAAGCAAATGAATAATTGTAAAAACAAATGAATGATTTAACAATATTTACTGAGTATTAAAGTATCTATTGTTCGAATTTTTTCATTTTTAATTACATTTCACGTAACTCTCATAATATTTTATAACTATTCAACGTTCTAAAAGTAGCAAAAGAATTAGAACTCAACTCAGCTGCTGAGCTAAACATCACACTGAATAGAAAAAATAGAAAGAATAGAACGACTAAAGATGGCACGCGCTCGTCACTTTGCAATCGAGTGCGCACATCACACAAAGAAGTGCGGGCATAAAACGACATTGCAGGCAATATCGGATAATGATTCACAAAGTGTGTCTTTTGCTGCAGCCATTTAAAGAACGAGCTCGTGCAGGCTTTACTGCGCATATATAATCATTCCATTCGAAAATATACATAATTCATCCGGCGCTGATCTCCATTCATACCCCGCCAAGTAGTTTTCAGAATGAATTGTTCCAATAGCTTCTTAGCACTTGAGGCGCTTTCGTGGCCTGGTGTATATTGGTTACTTGAAGGATCATTAAGTTGAATGACCATATTACAATTTTTTAGACTGTTTAGACGTATTTTTAGAGTGAATGGAATAATTAAGTGCTGATTTTTAAAGCAACACTTTGTTTTAGTTAACTCTGATGACTTTCTTTGTTCTCCTTCGGTGAAGAAATCTTTCTTTGCCTACTTTTCTTATTGGATAATTAGCGTCGGAGCGGCGACTTATTTAAATCTCCCTTTTTGCAATGCACGCGGCAAAAAATCAAAACCCATTTGCCTATTTTTGAAGGCGCAAAAAGCCAAAATTTTTTTGCACTCGTATTAGCATCAAACACTGTTCCCATTGATAAATTAAATTGAATTAAGGATCCCACGTCACACTGCCCGCAAAAAACTCCCATTCTTTCAATCAATCAACTCAAGTTCACCTAGCGAAGAATGTAGCGAGTTGAAAGGTTAAATCCGCAAAAAAAAATCTGTCGAATATATAGAAAAAAAATATATGTGCGTGTGCTCTGCTTCTTGGGCAGGATAGAGCCTTTTTACATTTATCTTTCGCTATCTATATCACACACGCTGTCAGAGATAAGCCGAGGCGTAGAGTCGAATGTGTGTATCTTGACGCGTGATCTCTTCTTTACGGAAGATAGCAGCGGTACCGTTTGCTCATGTAACTGACCTATTACTTTCTTCACCTTTCTACTTGTACATCTCGCGCGCGGGTTACTCAATTTCCTTTTCTAATTTTTCACGTGTGGGATCTAGCCTTTGACCCTGAAGTGGACTTGAAATTATGGCCATTAATTTGCATTTTTTTGGCAAGATCTATACTAGCAAATTTCTCTTACTTTTACTAATTATAAGTGCAACAATGATTATAATGTTTTGCATAAAATAAGCTTAGGTTACGAAGTTTTATTAATGGGTTTCTTATAACAAGCTCCGTGTATTGAACTATGAATCATCAAGTCGAAAAGAGTTAATATAATTTAATTCGACGATTCAATTTTAATTAAACGTGTGAATTCTCATCATCTCTAAACGCCCGTCGCTCCATCCAATAAAAACAATCGGCCAACCTAATTATTAATATATCAAATTTATGAATACAAATTGCCCCATGCCCGAAGAAAGTTAATTACTCATCCGGAAGTACGTCCGCATGCGTCTACAGCCTCCGAGACCTCAAAATTAAAAAAACAAATATTCCGTGATGAAAAAAATGTAAATACCCGAACGAATCAATCAACGAGCGCGCGGGTAGAAAAAAAAGGAGCAGGCGTGATCTAATTGAAACATGAAAACGAAAGTTGAACGATCGGCAGATTGATCATTTTCTAGATCGAGTTCAGGTTCGGACGAGCGCAGCGGCAGCAGCAGCAGCCTCACACGCGAGTATACGTGTGTGCCAGCGAGGAATTCAGGCCAGCGTTCGATTGTTCAAATTTCATTATGTGCTCGAGAAAGGGGAGAGTGTGTGTATTAGTCTCGAGGCTCGTCTCGGAAAAGAAATTTACATACGTTGCGCAATGCCCGTGGGGGAGAAAAAAATGCGAATAATATATTCGTTAGGCGAGGTAAATTTGGAGGAGACCTTGAGGCTGCTTGTGTAATACTAGATCAGAGTTTGCATTGGTTTGTCAAACGAGATTTCTTGCGAATTTTAGAAATTTGTTGTTAGTGTAAAAATTTGATATTTTTAATATGAAGTATCTTTAACTAAGACTTTGTACTTCTACATGAAAAGTTCTTTCTATGTCAATTTTTGAAATAGTAAACATGGTATTTAAAGATTAGTTTAAGGTTATCGAATAAAGAAATTTTATTTCTATACTAACCATGGCCTGCGATCGATAACTTCTTTACACATTATGGTATTTAAAGAATTATAAAAGAAAAAATATAAAAAAATTCAAAGCTTTAAAACAATGAAACTACTAATGATTACTTTTTCCACTTTAGCTGCTAACAAAGATCCGCATTACAAGATTATAAAGGTTATACTTGTAATATTATTCATTGAAGTATAAATACAACGTACAGTAAATTCATAAAAAGAGTACGTCATATTTCTATTCTTATTCATTGAATCTGATTTCATAATCGAACATTTCTATCGAAATAAACTATAAAGGACAATCAACCGGATCTTAATAAAATGTATGAACTTCAGGCGCTTTAAATCAGCGCAACAAGTACGAGCAGTCAATAAAAATTTAAATAAAAATCACTTGACTCGCTTCTGAGAATATCAAGTAGCACGATCCAGTCTCAACCCAGACCGCTCACTGCTCCTCTCATTCCTCTTATAAAGAATTAATAAATCAGCCCTCGAAAATAGAATAGAGTCTACGTCATCATTATCACCTCGGGCGCCATCTCGTCGACAGTATATAGACAGCCAAAAACGTGTACTCACCCCTGATGAATGGCGTGAAGGGGCGGAGCCGGCCTGGGCGGCGGCGAGAGCTTCTTGCTGGCTGGCGTGCGCGGCGCCAGGGGCGGCGGGGGCGGCGACGCCGACGAATTGGTGGCCAGGCTGGTGCGAGGCTGGGGCTCGGGCGGCGCCTCCGCGCTGTACTTGGCCGGTAGAGCGAAGTAGCTGCGCTGCTGGTACTTGCTGGCAAGGCCACTGCTGCTGCGGGGGCTCTTGGGATTTCCGTTGTGAGGTGGAGACGGAGGCGAGGAGCATTTCGGCGCCTGGACTCGAGGCTTCTGCCGGGCGGTGGGTTCGAGCCAGGTCTGTTGAGGAGGCTTCATCGATTCGTCCAGTTTGACAGACTCCTGCCGTTTGATCTTTGGTTCTACCTGCGAATGCGAGAGAGGAGGATGATTACGTGTTTTTAGTTTTTGTACTTTTGTGATTAAATGTGTGAGAATGGCGAGAATTATCTCGATTATCTAGTTTAGGAACTTTAGTGCTTCTTATTAACTATATTATGCATTGCGTTTTCTGAGGAACGATTAGGCAATAGCCTTTTTTTCGAACTATAGAAGCAAATGATTATAGCTTCGAGTTTGGATCATCAATCATTCTAATATAGCAAAATCTATTATGCTGGAATTCGTAACACATGTAATACAAAGTATTTTATAATGATACTAGTTTAATTTTCATACTACGTATTTGCATAATAAATACCCTTACAAATTTTGCTACATTGAAATGATTGATTGCTGATGCTAATATTGCCTTTCTTTATTTCCTATTATATACGGTCATTTTATCAGTAGTATTAAAAATTTGTAAATAATAAAGGTACTATTATAATGCATTTTCTAACGTTTTGATGTATATTATGCATTCGTAAAATTTTTTACTTTTAAATTTCTAATATAATAAAAAACTTTTAAATTACTTTTAACTTTCAATTTTTTAATTATTATAATAATAAAAAAACTTAAGATATTCAAATCTACACTTTAAATTGACAGTGCATTTTATAAATTAGAAAACATAAGTAAAAATCGCTGTCTATTTCCTCAATTCTTCAGACTTATATGTCTGTTTTCTACAGCACGAATTAGTCAACAATCTCATTACTTCCTTAAATATTTTCATAAACCGACAATCACACTTAAAGAACGATTATTCGTGCAGCGCGAATGAGAATCTTAATTTTAATTTATTAACATACATTTTCAAACTGTAATTGTTCACATTATTTTGATAATCGATAGTTATTTTTAAAGTATCAATCACAATAATTTTCAAAAATTTTAATTATACTTTTAAAAAATAACGTTAACAATAAAATTAAAAGAACTAATAGAAAACAATTGTTTATCAAACGATTTTCCATAATACATTCATGATTATGAAATTTACCTCACGACTAACAGGCACCTGAGGTGCAGCCCTCTGATTACCAGAGTCATTGTACTTCGTGGGCATAAGGTCTGGCAATTGATTATTATTCGCCAAACTCAAAGGTGCCAGTCTCTCCTCTACCGTAGATCTACGCACCGCAGCAATCTTCTCGTTCATTAGATGCTTCTGGGCAGACGAATAGCGCAGGCTGGAACGACCACTCGGAAGAATTCGACTGCTACTGGTCGAAAAGCCGTTTTCAACAGGTGATTTAGGCTCTGACTTTTCGAAATGGAAGCTGTGATGGAGATCCTGGTTTGGAGACGTTGATTTCGATTTTGTGGGTGAGATGGTAGGCGAAGTCTCGATTGCTGTCTTCTTGCGACTTGATCTTCTTGATGAGGAATTCCTCTCCTGTAATATTGGTAAATTATTGTTTAATTATTGTATACGGGTTAGTTGTTTATTCAAAATAATAAAAATTAAATAAGAGATGTTAAACTTTCTTTAAAAAAAAAAAAAATTGCAAATAATCATGGTAAGGAAGAATTCTTTTTTACCTTAATTCGATCGCAAGGAGGTTCTTCAAAGTACGAGTTTTCGTGTCGTTGTTCGGGTGACGAAAGTCTGGATTCAGTGGAACATACTTGAGACAATTCCGGAGGTGGCGGAGGAAGCGGATCGTCAAAGTTCAAAACTTCGATTTCAGTAACTGTCGGTGGTGAGGGTGGCGGTAGATCCGGACTAGGTAATCTGTCGCTATAAGCAGTCCTATAATGTAGACAACATATTTATTAGATACTCATACATCAGTTTTTATAATTTAAAAATTTTGATATAAACTAAGATGTAATAGTAAAATAAAAATCACTCACCTTAAATGAGGCTTCTTGGGAGGTCGTTCAGGCACCCAGTCGTCGATCGAAATAGCTGGACCGACTATCACCGGGCCTAGCAGATCCGTCGATAAGCTTCCACAACTATTGCTATGCTGGTGTCTAGGCTGCGGCATGTCCGAATTAGCAACACTTCCTCCGATACTTCCTTCCTTACTTCCTGCACTATTTCCCCCGCTGTTGACTTGCTGTTGACTGGCTTTGCTGGCGTTGGCCTTCTCTCTCCAGCCACCACTAGCGTAATCCGAGGCGCTAGATGCTCTCCTGGAAGAAGCTGGCCTGGGTCTAGGTGGTGGTTGAGGTGGTGGACTGTGTCTTTGCTGCGATTGTGGTTGTTGTTGTTGAAGCAGATGAGGCTCAGAGCGCCAAGAAGCTTGATGTTGATGACGCTCGTAAAAAGACAATAAAGCTTTCTTCTGAATGGCCTTGAGAGTCGGGTCCGAGACACGATGGCGCTTGTCTGGATCGAGATAGGTATAGCGCATCTGCTGTTGATGTTGCTGCTGCTTTTCGAGTTCACTGATACGCTCAGCGACCGAAGGCTGAGCTTGCTGTGGACTGGAGGATGGAAGCCTGCAAATTAAAATTTATTAGTACAAGATATTTTATTGTTTTTACTTTTTGTAAATTTCAATGTCGTAAAATTACTTGAACCTACGTCATTTAAATCTCGTTTGCACGTAATCTGAATAGTTAATCCTAATTTTTTTTAATAATTTCAAATAATTTTATAAATATTGACGCAGTTATCAATTTATTGCACATGAAAATACGTTGTAAACTTCAAATCAGTTCATAAATGCTTACACCTCAGGAAACAGCAGTACTTTATGGAGCAGCGCAAACATAACGCGTAAATTAAGAATTTATCGCAAAAGAAAGATCTCACTTAAATTTACAAAACAAACTCGTTCTCCGGTGGTTTCATGCGATTGCACGTCGTTTAGCTAGAAACAAGGAGCGTTATCTGTGCAGCGCTTTACACGTGTGTCGTAAAAGTTAGTGCGCGCACTGATAAGCATCGCACAAATAAGCAGATAATGACACCTTGCAAGCAGGTTGTAAAGCAAAGAGGTAAGTAAAGCTATTAGAAGACGTTAAAATGAGTTCACTTGGCTGCACTCGAGGCTCGATAAGCATCCAGACTGTGTAAGTGACAAAATATTGAAATGATTGAGTAAAAATAAAGTGAGAGATGCATTTATGAGCAAGCTCGGATGGAGATTATATCTCGTAAACACCATCAATTTTCAATAACAAGATCGAACAACATGCCATATTGAATGCAATGTTTGGCGTCTCCTCAAGTACGTGCTTAACCCTTTTTATTTTCAATACTTAAGAAATTAAATTAATAAAAAATAGTAAATTGATATTAAGTTAATGAAAAATATTACACTTAAAGTAGGGACTTGTCAATAGTTTAAAGTCATCTGGAAGAGTTGTAACGTACCTCGATACTAGATGAGCGTCATCTAGCTTAGTCGTGCTGACCGGATAAAGTTTCCTCTGGCTTCTCTCCCTATCCAAATATAGCACACTTTCCGAATGATGCCTCTGAGGCGTCTGCACCCTCGCACTATGAGCAATCAGCTGCTTACTTCCCTGGCCAGATCCGCTGCCGTTGGTCTGGCTAACGTCCGACATGGAACTATGCAGCGAGTGTTCCCAATCAGTACCCTGGTCATTGGCAACGCTTGACCTATCTGAATAAAAGCTCTTGGACATGGGATTAAGCGAGTCTGGTCCATGCTCCTTGTTCCGGTCATTCATTGAAACCTGCCAGCTGTCCCTGCTCAGTCTATTGCTACTGATCTTGTGGTGGCTGCTGTGATGGTGATGATGATCGTCATTTATCAGCGAATCCTGCCACTTTTCATGCTCAACATCGCTGGATTTTTGCATGATAGGCGGTGGGCCACCGTTGATGCTACTGATGTCAGACATCGAGCCGTGGTGCCAGCGGTCCTGCGCTATGCCAGACGATCGGGAGGTTGGCATACCGCTGGAGACACTGACGTCCGACATAGAGCCGTGCCATTTGAGGGTTTCACTGCTGGAGGCGCTACCGCTAGAGGTCGTTACGACGCTATCGCGACCCTCGCGCGACGATGAACCATCCTCCCACGAGGTCAGCGGTCGCTGGGATACTGCTTCACTGTCCCTTCGCAATCTGTGGAATATATAAAATTGTTAGTCCTGAAATTTGGTTTGGTACAAAACAAATTCTATCAGTTGGTTTATTTAAAAGAGAAAACAACTAGTTTGACAAAGTCTTAAATCAAAATATTTACAGTAGATAACTTGGTGAAAATTCGACCACATTTCGCTTATCAATAAAAAACGCTATTTCTCACTTTACCTAGATATTTGCAAGCTATTTTAGCAAGATGGCTAGTAAATGTCTAGAAAATAGAGCAAAAAGCTTTTCATTAATTGGAGAAAAATAACCGAATTTCTATCAGGGCGTCTAGTTAGATGATTTACTTAACATAAAGATGTTTGCAATGAACAAGTTTTATGAAGTTGTACCTGTCTAAGAATGGAGTAGTCGTCGTAGAATCCACACTGGAAACGTAACTATGGTAACCCTCTGACTGAGCGTAGCTCGCTTGCTGAGAGTGCTGGACAGTCGTGTACTCATCCAGTCCGGTCTGAGTTAAGTCACTTTCGCCATAAAGTTCAACCTGAAATTACGATAGAATACTTTTAGCAGCTATAAAATTTCATATTCCTTCCACTTATAGCTATCAATAAGAGAAATAAAACTTGAGCTTTAAATGGCAGGGAATTCGCTTAAAGTAGTGGAATGAAGCTAATAAAAGATATTTTCGTCGCGGTAACGAAGCCATTTTTTAAACCATAGAACCTACTCGATCCGAATAAAACCTTTATCATAATTCTTTATTCCCGTTTTTCCATTTAATATCTCCATAAATAATAAAGCATCACCTGTGAGACTTGCGGATCCTGGTAACTCCTAACGTAAGCCTCGAGATCAGCAGGACTCAGAGTCTTCCCTTGGAGGGATTCTCGCTCGGGTGGCGATGGCACCACATACTCAGCATCCCCTAATGTTTTGCCCTCTCGATCCACGCTTGGCCACATTCTCAGTTGTTGCTGCTGGGCTTGCTGGTCTCCATCGCTGTTGCGTGCGCGAGACTCGAATGTCTCGGCCGGGATTTTCTCGCATCTCTCCATCACCGTTTTCAACTGTAGGTAATTTCAAGATAAATTAGTATCGCTTTTATATTTGTTTAGGTAAATGGTAAAAGTACCAGAAATGCATTTCTAATCATTTGGTCTTTTGGATTTGGCATATATGTTTTTTTTTCTAAAATGCTTTAGAATTTCAATCGAAAGATTTATAGTAGCATTAGATTTATCGCAAATTTGAAGTGCTTAAAACCGTTTTCATTCGTCTTTGTATACCATTTAATCTTTTCAAGACGTTAAGATCTACTTAGATTTTTAAGTCTGGTAACTTTGAGACTGAGTAAAACAAAATAGCTGCTTTCAGAAGAGATACGTTCAATGAGTGATATTTCATTAAGTCACGGTGTCAATGTCGATTGAAGTAATTAATTTAGACTGCACACAGTGTAATATCAGGAAGTTAAATAGGAAGTGCAGTTTAATACTTGCTAGAAAGTTGAATTGAGTTTTCAAATATGCTAATGGATCTTTTATTTTAAGCGCGTCAGATGAATTTCTATATGCATGGCTAATTAATTTCACCGCTCAAGAGTGATATCAAAAATAAAATAAATCTAGTTTTCTCGGAAAATGATTTTGTTGTTTTGCATTCCTGTCGTCTTATCTCTATAGCAGCTTCCCGGCTAGCCAACTAAATGTAACTAAAAGGACTATTTTTGTAACGCTTAGAATGTTTGATTAAATTCCAATAATATTTCTTAACTGTTTATAAACATTTAGTCTTATCAAATCGAGAAAACTACTTTAAGTATGTTTTTTATTAAAAATACTATTTTAAATGATCAAAATTAATATTGACCTAATTTTTTTGTAGTACTCGAATTTTTTACATTTTTACTCTGTTATCAGATAAAAACCCTCAAAACACACCTGTTGCGTAAACGTAGAGTTAGGCCTCTTGGTGTGCGGCCTCGTATACTGAGCGGGCTTCTCCTTCGGATAGTTCGTATGATCTGTCCAGGACTTGGATCGGTGCGAGCCGCTCGCTCCGTGATGCTGCTGCAGCAGAGCAGCCTGAGCCGCGTCTTCGTCGTCCTCGTTGCTGCTCGTGTACCTGCATTCCGGTGCGCTCGGCCAGGACGGATACTTCTCGTGTCCGGGTCCGTAACAGACGGACTTGAGGCTCGAGGCGTCTCTGACCGGAGGCGTCGGCGGCGGCGAGGCCGCGTCGCGCTCGCTGAGCGGAAGGCTGAAGCTTTCGAAGCCCAGGCTCTCGCTGTATCTGCAAAGGAGAGATGTTGGATGAAATGGTTAGATATAATGTATAACCCTGATGGAAATTTCCCCAATAAAATTCGCCAAGTTTTTGAAACTAGGCTAGTGGATGTCTTATTCTTTACAGTTGGCCATCCGTTGGCTAAAAAATGAGGAACGTTTCTACCAGGAAAAAATTAAAATTTGTTCTCAAAGTATTATGCAAGTTCTATTATATTTTCACTAAATAATCAAAAAGAAGGAATTATATTTTGTTGTCATTAGGATATTTTTGTTGCTAAGCTTTATATTATCCAAAATATCTTAACAAAAACTCTATTAACAATCTTAAATTTTGTGCAGTCTTTTGTAAAAAATATTTTCCTGGCGTAGCCCATTGCATCAAAATTACTAAAAACTAAATTACTTTTAAAAAAAGCAGAGTAGCTTCCTCCAGCCAAAGAAACTCTAAATATAAGAAGCCTAAAATGAACAATCCCTTACCCGCTGTCATTTTTGTAACCCGGAGCATTCTTCTTCTGGCAATAAGCAGGCGGCTGCTCCTCGTAGCCGTCGACGATCTTGCCGAGGCTCTTGGCCGTGAGCTCCTCGCTCTCGGCCGATCTGCGCCTGCTGCTGCTCTGCTTGAAGTCGACCTGGGGCGCCGGCGCGTTACCGTAGCTGGCGCCACGGTAGGCCAGGCCCGACGGGCACTCCTCGGGCCCGCTCGTTGACGTAGCCTGCCGATAGCCCGCCGGCGACGGCTGCAGTTCCGTCGTCATCTTGCGACCGATCGCCTCCCCGCCATCCGGGAAACACCTGTGACAACAGCAACGGACTCGATTAGTTCAAGGAGGTACATTTGTTTCTTTTTTTTTTTTGGTGCGAGAGGAAGAGGTGAAGCCTTATGAGGCCAGGGGAAGGACATGGGTAATTCTAGAGCTGGCTCAGCTGCTTATACGGGCTGCAGTGTTTAAGGGTTTGTGAGTGTGCGTTTTGGAAATTTTATCGTTTGTTTTATTATACTATTATAAATGATTTGATTATTTTTGTTTTTGTGAACAATAAATTTCGATTTAATTACAAATATAAATTTAAGCCATTTCAATCTATAAAATCGCTTTTAATAAGCAGGGTTCAAAGCCTAATTTACCAATCCCCATCCTGCACTTCCTGCCCGCAAATAAACCAAACCGACCCGCGTTTCGAATCCAGAAGCCCTTTCAATTTCCCCCGGCTGGCAAAGTAGAACGCACGCGACTCTCGCAAAAGCCTCGCTCATATACACACTCCTGCAATAAAAGCCTCGCGCTCATAAAGAGACTAAACCAGTCAATCCATCAGAGCATCCTCCAATACCCCAACCAAACAGCAGCAGCCGAATCATCGTTAAACTCGCTCCACGCCCGGCGATCCTCGTAAATTAATGAAGGCTCGTCGGCCGCAGACGAGACGTCGCCGCGAGGAGATAAGAATCGCGCATCTGCGATATTTTCGTGGGGGCCCCGCTCTCGCCTGACCGAATTAACGCGGACAACAAAAGGAGCAAGAGGAGGAGGAGGAGGAGGAGGACGGAGAGAGAGAGAGAGAGAAAGAGAGGACCGGGCCCATTACACACATTTCGCCGGAATCGGGCTCCGGCGTGCGGGGCAGCTGTAGGTTCCGTTTCGTACGGTAAATCGGCCGCTCCGAATACGAAGGGGGGCAGCCGAGCGAGCGATGAATTGCGCTCGGCCGAAGAGCGAGATCGCATAATCCGCTCGCTCCAACAAGGACGAATTCGCACGCGTGAATATGTGCCTCTGTGTGTAAGTATGTGTGTGTGTATGTGTGGCTTCGGAAGAGGCTCGAGAGCTGAAGCTACTGGAAATTTACCGAGATGAAAAAGATAAGAAGTGTGTGTTTGCGAGATCTGATGTAGCGATTGCTGTGTGTACTTGCGATATTCTGAATTTTTGTAAATTTCTCGAAGCACGCAGTTTACTACTAAATTCCAATTTCTTACAAACAGCTCACCGGCATATTTGAAGCACAAGCCGGCTTCTATCCTTAAACTAACAGCATTTCAGCCAAGCCAATAACCGCGCTCAAAGCCTTGACCAAGAGTCAAGGCATAAAAAGCGAGTCGAAAAAAAGCCGCAGCGGGCATATAAGAGCTCTCTCCGGCAAAAGTAAAGTACGTTTCAAACGCTATATAACCCGCCGGTCCCGCGAGCTCTTAAATACCGGCCTCCTCTCCCGTACGCACGCGACCTATGCGGAAAAGGGTGTATTCGTGTATATAGAGGTAAGTGCGCTCTTCGGTCCTCTCGCGTATGTATATACTCCTATTGTTACCTCCGCGGCGCGCGACTTTCGTCGATTTTTTTCTCTCCGGCCCCTCGCTTGGAGAAAAGGCTTTTCTCGAATGCTCGAAATGCCAAGTGAGAGAGACGCTCACGGAATTCGGCGCGAGATGCCGAGGGTGGATGACCCTTAATCGTGCGATCTTCGCGAATATATACGTATACAGAAGAGTGGAGCTGTGTGTGCGTGTATACTGTCGAGCGACGCGATGAAAGAGTCCCTTCCGCTGGCTCTTTCTCTTTCTCACCTGGAAGAGGGAGTGTGTATGCAGAGAGACGCACGAGTGTGAGCGCACCCACGCATTAGCGCGCGCGTATGCGGAAACGCAGGGGAGAGTACGTGTGCGGAGAGGCCGTTGTGGTCAAAGTGACGAGTGGTAACGGCAATTTAAAAAGGAATTATGTAAAATCTTAAAATTGAATTTCGCAATTCCGGCCAAAGTGTATACGCATCTGTAGCAGCTAGAGGAAAAACAGAAAGAATGTAGCACACAGAAACGCCTGAAGATCCACGTGTAAAAATCCATCTCACAAAGACAGTCGCACACCTACGGCCCGTAAATCACGCGATCGCGAATATAAGCTGCGAAGGCGCTCTCTCATGGCTCTCCGCGGGCCTCTCGCGAAGAGAGAGAAACATAAATGTGTGCATTAGAGTTAAGGTAAGTGCGCTGGCTCGGTTATAAAGCCCCGGCGCGCCGCGAAGAAGAGAGAGAGAGAGAGAGAGAGAAGAAGCCACAAGACGCGTGCGCGCTTGAATTCGCAAGGACGAGCAATTGCGCAACGGTACATTACTGTTCCTCTCCCCCCCTCTCGCGTCTTTCTCTTCCACCGCGAGCGCGCGGTAATTAGGCCTAGCGCGAATACATATTCTTCCTGGCTTGCTATCGTTCTCACGTATCTCTCTCCGTGGGTGTATGTACGAGCGAGGCGCTTGTCTGGAGGCCCGATGCGTTGCGGAGCGACTGCCTTTCTTACGCGCCTGCTGCTGGAATTCAGAGTCGCTTTATTAATTAGGATCGGGGAGGAGAGGAGCTGTCTTGTTTCCCAGACGTCTAAGGATCTCTATGGCTGTGTGTTTTGATACGGTGGTGTATAATTTTTGGATTTTTTGTTGTATGAAGTGTAAATAGTATATATTGGATTAGAAGTGCTGCAGTTATCGCTCTATAATTCCACGCTGGCGAGTCATTCTTTTTAGTTTTAGGTCAAGCACCTAGATCGAATTTGAAGCTGGAGATAAGGGGAATTGCGGCGAAGGCGAGCGCGTATAAATACTTCCTACGGCAAATATTGAACGTCGATAAACAGATAAACTCGCCAACACAATTCCCAAACGGTCTTTCAATGCACCGCTTACATATCAGCGCTGCGTACAGGCAATCCTAAAAAAATCCGCGAAATAATACTATGAATGCGAGCAAATTAACGTACTCGAAAAGGCTTATAATTAGGTACACCCGCGCGCGGGAATATAATCTGAAAAGTTAATTAGATATACTTCGGTAATTAGCTAAGCGAGGAGAGTTTTCCCTTAACTAGATCGAGCGCGCATAATAATCGCACTCGCGCAAGGAGATATCCCATTACGCGGGCGCAGCACTCTTACTTTAGACTGGCTAAGTGCGCGTGGTAGCGCTCGAAATAAGAAAAAGCATTGGCAAGGTTAGACACAGGCTCGAAACGGCAACGACTTTCATGTTCGCGCTCGCAAGCGCGTATGTATAAGCACAAAGAGGCCGCGTGTATTACAGCACGCGGGAATAAAATATCCTTTGTAAGAAGCCATGTCGAGCCTGGGCATGCATATGTAGGATTGCCCCTAAGAGTACTGGCTATTAAATAATCCTTTTTCACGATCGTCGCGATCTCATTAATAGAGTCTATGGGTAAGGGGGAGCGCGCTTCCTTTGTTTCTCCGAGCTGATAAAGGGACAAGGCGCTTATTACTCGATTCAGTTAGCGAAGGTAACGAGTCTTTTAGCTTGTTTGCTTATGCTTAATAAGAGGAGAAAAAACTCAGCGTGTTAATTTTTTTTAGCTTTTTATGGTTAATAAAAAACGAGTTTTATTGATTAATACTTTTTTATACATAGATTAATCGATAAAAAGTCGTATTAACCAACTACCTACCGAACAAAAGCCAAGATTGACCAACACTTAGCCCACGTCCACTCCATCACACCCACTCCAAACAGCAATTAATCCATCCTAGAATTCCATCCTTGCAAAAAGCTCCTTACTAATCCCCCAGAATTTTTTCCCACCTCCCCGGAAAAATACCCAGTCCCCACCTACCTCAACCTCGCAGAGCCAAGAAAACGCGGGAAGAAGGCGGCGCGGAGATTACATCATGTAATTAATGCCGCGCTTGCTTACGCGCGGTGGCGGGTTCGTTGACTGCGCCGCGAGGCTCGTATATGTGTCCGCGCGCACGGCGCGCAGATAAACCGAGAGGAGCAATAAAAACGGTATCGGAGGTGCCGGAAAATTTCGCGAAAGCTGCGCTTAATTGAACCGCGCGCTAATGGCCGGGATAAAGCGCGGGGTTTCTTGTGGTTTAATGGATTTTATTGGGATTTTTATCGGAGCGCGTAACGGTGGGCTTTTGGTTTTCGCTGATTGTAGTAGTGGCGAGGTTCGATGGGCGAGCGCGGAGGTTTATTGAGGAAGCGATCGTGAAATTTTAGAAGGTTTCGGTGCGATAGTAGTAAAGTTAAGGGGGATAACCTAAATTGTGGTTTATGCGAAGTGAATAAAATGGGGTTTCTATGGGGTTTAGATTTAAGCGGCTGTGATACTTAAGGCTCTTGAAATAAATGTCAGGGATTTTTGTGGGGTTATGTTGGTTAACAGGAGGAGAAAATTATTGGAGTAAATTATCTAAATTGAATGAACGCACGATTCGGTTATTTCAAAACTCGGCGTTAACTTTCACGTGATTATTACCAAATGTTGTTCATATAATAACGTGAAGTGTTTGGAATTCATTGCATATTAAGACGGATGAAATAATTGATGCTAAGTAAAAGTACATTTCGTTGCTCGGTGTATACATAAACTTATAATAACGTTATTTAAATTTTGCTACCGATAGTTTTTCGCATCGTTTTTATTATGCACAAATTGCGAATGAAAGTTCATGTTTTTACTTTACAATCTGGCGTACTTCACATCTTTATTTAATTGTTCACTATTTTATTGCGTCGTATTTTCTACGAAAACTTTTCTTATTTTCTACCTCCAAGGAATCCCAATACCGCACGTTATTTCCAAACACCAAGAATTTAATTTAACTATTCAAATAACTTGAATTTTCAATCAAAATTCTAATGGTTTAAACAAAAACTAAACATGCGCAAGTTAGCTTCAATTAATAAAAAAATGCACAATAGCAGACGGCATCCGTGTAATGCGGAAAGCAGTGGAACTGCAATGCCAACATTGTTAATTTTTTATCTTGGACACGTTACACCGAAGAACAGAGCAAAGAAAGAGAATAAGAAGAATTAGTTCCATGTACGCTTTTTCCCCCTATTCTTCCCTGTGCACCTAAGTGTAGGTGTAGTTTTTCATCTCTCGTCTTTCCTCTTACACCGGCTTTAACATACTTATTTTCTGAGAACAAAGTAACCCATTAACCATGTAGAACTTTAATTCAACATGCACACACAGATTGCGAATCTTTGAAATTTTCAAATTTACAAATAACAATATCATTACAACTTTACACGCAAACACATGTAATTCCCGTGTATAACCCGTAACATTACGTATACACCCACCAGAGCAACGCGTTTCCCCGCTCGAGATGATAACATGGGAAATTTTCACTCGCGTAATACCCCCAAACTGAACGTTTATAATACACATCTGCAGAGCGGCCAGTCATAACCCGCCGAAAGCTCGTAATTTGCGCACGTTCGTAATTTTTCCAGTCACATCAAGCCACACTCCCATCCGTGGGATTCTCCCTGGAATCCCGAGAGATTTGCAGGGCGCAACAAACACTCGGATTAATCAATGTTTATTGTCGGGACGTTTATCTCAGGCTCGAATCGATGGATATATTAACGCTCTTGCTTACATCCACGGCGCCAATTAATGCGGCTAGATATGCGGGTTATGACGAAGGGAGCCGCCGCCTTGGAAAAGTTCATGGGAAGCCCGCGATGATATGCGCCTCGAGGAGAAAGTGGCGTGGATTTGCATTTGAATGGGCCGCTTTTGATAAAGCACGTCACGGCTTAGGCTCTGTTTATGCGACTTTGGGAAATTATTGTGCGCGAATTTGTATCTCCAGTGGCGGACTGTTTTAGTTCCAGGGGGTAATGGATGGGTTAGATTTGTCGAGATAGGTGAGAGAGGATCTGGTCTTATCGACCTGCGTATGTGGAGGTTGAGTTAGTGTAAGAAAGCGGCTGTGGAGGTGGGGTTGTTTATATGGGGAATTAAAGGTAATGGCTTTGTGTAAGCGAGCTTAATACGCTGTTATCGGTTTGGTTTTTGATGGTTTTCGAAGTCTTCGATGGGATCATTTTACTTCTCTTCTCACGTTTTCCAATAACTGACTTTCAATTCACAGAGACGAGTCGTAATTAACCGTTTAATAGCCAAGCGCAGAAGAAGTTGATGTTCAAAGCAACATTGCATCCTCCTCCGGCTCAATTAGTTCTCATCTAGATACACACATCCCAGATCGGAGTTTCTAAAAGTTATTTTTGACGAGCTCTAAATAGCCATTTGAAAGCCCTTCCTCTCGAGTTCGCTTCCTATGCATAAATCAAGCGCATTAGCGTCAAAGCCAATAAATTCCGGCTCGAATCGAAAGCCGAAAGTTCGGCCCCGGTCAAAGGGTTAATAGCGAATCGTGTTTGCCGGAGCTCAAACAGCCGGCTCTCCTTTTTAATTTTAAAATAAACCCGCACGCTCCCCAGTCACGGACGACTCGTCATTTCCTCGTGTATATACACTCCTGCGCGCGAGCGCGAATCCAAGCGAAAGCTTCCATTAGACTCGCGGTGCATATAGACTCCCGGCATTAAGAGCCCGGCCGAAATGAAGCATTATGCAAGCGGAAACACATCTTCTGGGTAAAAGCGCAGTGGACCATATTACGCTCTCCGCGTATGTTATGGCGAGCGCAAACTTTTGCCTCGTGACTTGGCTTTTTTCGTACGAGTCAGCTGTGTATATGTATATAAGTATATTTGTATTGCAGAAGGTAAATAGGAGAGGAGGCGCGAGCTGAGGGGTTAAGTGGCCGATTTTTCGAGGGAGCTGGCGTGTAACATGACGAGTTCGTTAAGGAAGCGAGAGAGCGGACGAGTTACGTAAGGAGCCAGGCGCGATGGGGTGTAATGTTATGAATTATGAGTTGAGCCGGGATGGAGATAAGGATCTGGGAGCTTTCATTTGTACGAAATTTGCACCTATACGATGTTTCCTGATTTTTCCGAAATTAAGTTACATTATGGAATGGTTTGGCGTTTGGAGAGACTCTGTTCGTCTCGGTTGCTCAAGAATGATAAATTAATGGAAATTGTAAAGTAAATGTAAAGCTGGTAATTTAGGTATACGAGAAGATGAAATATAGCCGAGTTTGTTTATGTAAGACTATAAATTAATATATCTCCATTGTTCCTACATTATTTAATAAAAATCCAGCTACAACCCACGCGAAACTTTATTCATAATATTCTCACAAGAGCTCAAAGTTTACCTAAACCAAACAACCCGAAATCCTCCTAATTTTTACATCAAACCTTCCCCGTCAAAGCCGCTCCGAGCCAACACATCACTCGCATATATGTACTTTTCGGCACGCAGCACTCAAACTGGAAGCGCTGCAGAAGCGCAAATAGCGGGCCGCATGCATATGCAAACACTCGGGGCGCACGCAGAGGCACATATCGGCCGAAAACGTCGAGTGACGCCTTTTTGTCAGAATAAGCCCGGTCCTACCTTCTCTCCCGGTGCTCTGCTCTCCTCGCGGAGCCAACGACCTCCCGTGCACTTTTGCACCACGTGTGTCCGTTCTCGAAATCCAAGTGCCCGCTCTCTGAGCAAGCAAGCCTCGGATGTCGCGTAAATCAACGTCTTTGAGAGCTGCCTGATCGTCGCTTATAGGAGGATGTTTTTGGGAGGCGCGAGGAGGAGTTGGGACAAGGGAGTGTTTATTGCGGAACCCAGGGGTTTTCTGCATTGATGTGGGAGAGAGGATATTGTGGGAGGTACCGTTGGGGATTTGAGCGGCTGACTTTTGACTTTATTGCGCCCGGTTGCGCTGAGGAGCGTGACCGACTTTTTTAAAAATAAAATTTCGTAGAAGGGAATGGCTTTTTGTAGCTCGATTCTTGTAAATTATGGCTGTTTCGGGATTATTGAAAATTTTATTTCCTTTTTACGGCCGAATTTTTATTTTAGGAATCTTTATAAAGAATTGCTTTAAGCGATTCTCAAAGCGTCGTGCGCCACCAGAATTAACAGACTTAACCAATTACTTCTCATTTCCCAAGACTTATGAATAAAGAAGCCAGCGCGTCGATCAAATTAGAATTATAAATTTTACAGGGCCCGCTCTGTGTTAGCCACATAACAAACATTTTCGCTCGAATAATTACCCCACCTATTCCATGTAAATGCAGAGCTCCGCAGCTATACATATACCTATAGGAGCCGCTCGCCTCGGCATAAACAGATAAGCAAATGAATGTATGCGCATTGATTCGCTCTCCAGCGGCAGCCTCATTCTAATTAAGCAGCCTCTCAACCGCCTCCTTTGTGCCTCCCTGGCACTCCCCCTACCCGAGCTTCAGCAGACAACGGCGGAGCTTCATTAAAAGCGCGCGGCTTTCCAAAAATCGTCGCGCTTATCTCGAAAAAGCGCCGCGGCGCTCGAAAAAGCCGATCGTTCTCAGGCGAGCTGTAGCTACGTGGGTATAAGAGGTTTGGATATATATGCGGGTTCTAGCGCGGGAGCTGGATTTCCATGCCGCATGCATAATGGACCGAGCGTCGGCCGCTGCCGCCATCGCTGCACTTTTACCCGTGGCGGTTTGCTGGTGTGTGTACGGGAGGCCGAACTCCGAAGCGGATCCTCAAGGAGTAGTGGATAGGAGGCTTTGGATGTATTAGAGGCGAGTGGCTGGAAAAGCGGAGGAGTGTTGATGCAAGTTTTAGAGAGTGTGTGAAATGTTAGAATAGTTTTGGTTTGATGTTAAAAAATAAGTTTGGTGTTGACGAAGTTTCTGAAATTTCTTTGTAATGCATTATTGAACAATTTGATAACACTGAAACATTTTAATAACAAATTTTTTAGTAGCTTATTACAAAATAATGATTGATCCCGATTTCCAAAACTAATTCATCAAAAGTCAATCCCGAAATAATTGAAGATTTCTCCTCTTCAGCAATCGCGCTTCAGAATCCCAAAGCACTCGAAATATTAACGGCAATCGGCATAATTTACGACCAATTAACCAAACAAGAAAAGCCACTTAATCCCCGAGAAAAGTCAGCATTCGTCAGGCACAAAGAGCCTCATAATCGGTCATCGCCTACTTCCACCCGATATTCCTCCCACCCACAGGCCCAGCAAGCTAAAAATAAAAAAATTCACACCTTTATCTGATCCGGGGCCGGGCTGCGAGTGCTACCTCTCGAATTATCCTCTCGTCGGCCGGCGGTAAAGAGAGAAATTAAAAGAGACAGCACAGCAGTAGCAGCAGCTAACTGTTCTGCGCGCGGCGTTTCTCATAGAGCTAGAGCCGCCTCTAACATACGCGTGTGATCTGAGACCTAGATCCAGACGCGGTAGCCGCCCCCACAGCTCGAGCTGCCGCGCGCGCACGTGTGTGCATACGCCGGCCAGAGGAGAGAATCGGATCCGTTATTGGAAGACATCGCACCGAATCGGAAGAGACGGCTCGCTTCGGATTTATCGAGGTTTTCTTGAGGAAGACGAGTAGTAGTCTGGGTTATATCTGTATGCTCGACGAGGCAACTGGGTCTCTCGTGTTTTCTGGCCTCTCTCGGGCTTTTTTGAGCTTTGCCGGTTTGTTCGGTTCGTTGATTCGCTTGGCTGTTTTGGAGAGTTTAATGGAAGGATTGTCTTTAGTTTGCTGTTGTTTATTACTCTGGGTAATTAGTCATTCACAATTTTTTTACGTTTTGCTGTTAAATTATCCGGCTTACGAAATTGACCTGACTAATTCGTGAATAACGAACCGGCATTATTCAAACTATCTCTCCAATCCACAAATTTTCCCATGATCCCACTCTATAATCTCCTTACCATTCATCAATCAGAATTTTCGAAAAAACCAGCCGACAGAACGTCCGAGTCAAACATCAAGAACAAAACCTAGCGCGCACCCACGACAAAACCCAGAATCCTGTTATACACCAGAAACCAAATCTTTTGACATTTCATTAGTCAGAAAAGCAGTAACCGATCACCGCCTTACACTCGCTCAGCACGAATCTCAGAGCAGGCTTTTTCCCTCGCGCCAGCCGGAGACTGTACACGCGATAATTTCACGGGCGACGCGGAATTATATGTGCGCCGTGAAATTGAGCGCTTTGTGCACGTATGTACAGCTAGCCGGCTTTTTGCACGTAAAATTGATATGTGTGCTCAGATGCTGTGAGCGTGGGTATTGTTGCGTTATTGGAATCGCCGTGGTTCTGTGGAGAACGCGAGTCGTTGTAGGTTTATTTTCTGGCTGAACGATTTAGCTGTGCTGCCGAGCTGCTCGATGATAGATAGGTGAAAAATGTGCCGGCGGAAGAATTTTAATTAAAGGCGGTTCTTGCTGGGAGTCGGCCTGACTTTTAGTTTTGAAGAGAAGGCTGCCTTTGTTTCCGTTTTTAAGTGTGTCGGGAAATCATTGTTATTCTGGAAAATCGATAGTGATGATTTACGGTACCCAAATTCGTTGTTTTGCGGAAATGTTTGAATTTTGAAGTAAATTAATATTTGATGTTCTTTCGATTGATGTAAATTTTCTTAATCTCAGATTATGACTCGTCTTGGCTTTTTTGGCCAGCTCATTTATTAGATCCGATGATTTAATAGAAACAAGTCTCAAATTATAATTCAAATGATTTATAAGACTTTTCTAAACAAAGCTAACATTAAGCCAGAATCGCAAACAAATCAATCACTCAACATTATAAAATCAAAAAATTCCGTATCCCAAGAAATATCAAATATCCAAACCGGCGCCACTCACAGACCCACACAGCCAGCCATGAAAGCCAGCAGCTTTTTGCGGCTTTTGTTGAAATCTGGCTTACACACAGCTCCGACCCATAGCAAATCCTCTGTGTACACGCAGAATACAATTCCGCAGCATGCATCCCATACACTCCCCTAAGGCAGAGGGGAAGAGTAACTCCGGCAAAAAAGACAAAGCAATTACGGTACCTGGATCACTCTCTCGCAACGCAGCAAGCGAAAGATCCTATTTCATTATTCCTCTCCAAGCTCTCTTTGTGTATTCCGCTTCGCATAGCTCCGCGCTGCCAATATCCAATCCAGGCACGAAATTACACATAAATAAAATCGCGGGAGAGAGGCGAAAAAAAAGGTTGCGCGCGCTGGCTCTGGAATATGTAGGCGAATCGAAAAGGTATCGTTCGTTTCTCATTCTGTCGAAGCAGCTGACGTCCGCTCGAGCGCGCAAAGTGGGATAGCCATAGAGCCTCTGCGCGCGCGCGCAGACCCGTTAACGAAATCACGTCTCCGGGACAATTGACGAGGTCTGCAGCAGCAGCAGCAGCAGCGCGTGCAGCAGGCAGCGCTACGAGCTAGAGGAAAAATCGCCCAGCTGAGAAAGAGAGATAGATAGATCCCTCGCGGCGGCAACTCGGGTGCAATAGCTCTTCTCCTGCGAGTGAGAGGGAGCGCATACCCCGTTATAGCCCCCCTCAGCTCTCCGAGAGTATATACACCGAGAGCGAAGCAGAGAGAGAGAGAGAGACAAAGAGAGAGGACAAAGAGAGTGTGTGCACGTATGCAAAGGTGGAGCGCGCGCGCGCGCGCAGGCGTCATATCGTAATTACTCAGGCTGAATTTATTGTGATTGCGCGTCCCGCTCTCTGCGCATTCCCACATGGGATGTGGGTGCTTCTTAGTATATGAAATTCCTGCTTTTTCCAGGAGTGCGCGCGCCGCGAGCTGCGAACGGACGGGCCGAGCGCGTTTATTTATTCCTCGGCGATGAGTCTTTGCCGAGAACTTTACGAGAATTAAACTTTCATTATATTACGCCTGCTGCAGCTTTATGAACAGGCTGAGCTTGTGCTTTCCGAGCAGCTGTGCGGTTAAGTGTTAATGGATTTCGGCCGCCTGTAAATCAGGCCGTGAATTTTGTTTTTATATACGCTATACCTTCGCGAACAAGACATTGATACTTTCGAGCGCGCAAGCGCGAGAGATGCTGTATACTGCCGAGAAGCTGGATGATTTCCTGGACACGCCGGGAATGAGCGATGCTCATCGCGCCGGCCTATCGTTCTATTTACACGACTGTAATAGCTTTAAATTAAATAGACGAGATAACGTTTATTACGCTGTATTCCCGGCGCGCGCTACGGTTTTGATGTACTTCCTGGGATGGATGATGTGTACTCCTTTTAGCCCGCGCTCGCGAGCTCTCGTGTTAATTTATTAAAGGTAGCCGTAATATTACGCCATTCATAAAACACTATTTTTACCTACCGTATTCATATCCCGCACAATTACGCCTGAGTTATTTCACTGCGGAATGATTTATTTCAGATTGCGATGAGCGTCTAAACCGCCGGCGCTTAATGCGCTTTGTCGTCATTTTTCCGCCCTCGGAATAATATTAAAGCTAACTGTACACTTCGGCATCATCAAACCTTCGCGTTTTCCAGAATGATTTGTTTCCCCGGCCGACTTTATACACGGCTCGGCTCGCGAAAACGAAAAGCTGCTCCCTTAAAAGGTTGCACTTTCGCGAGCCTCTAAACAAGACCTCGAGAGAGCAGCACAAAAGACAATTACCAGCTGCGAGCGAGCTACTTAACAATCGGCGTTTTCTCGAAAACAGGATACCCTCCTTGAAAGGCTGCAGCGCGCAGACGTTTTACTTTCATTTTTGCAGCCTCCCGCGCTCTTGAACTACACAAGCGCGAGAGTAACATAATAGACAATCGAAGAGCCGCAGAACAAAGTGCCCACGTGTATGTGTATCGATAACGCGTTGCTAATGAGACGCTTCATCCCGCTATGGCTCGTGCCGTTTTCTAAACGTGTATCCGCTCTCGGAGAGGTCCACGCGCGATTTTTTCCCCTCGCTTTTTCGAGAAGCGCTTTTATATGCGCGGGCTGTGTAGTCTCATTAGCAGACGTATATATCGATACTCGTGCGAGCGGCAATGCTCCATTCTGTGAAATGATTGGCATATAAAGTGCAGCCGGCTGTAGGACTACAATGCCGGGCGAAGTATAGTTTTTTGTAGGCGGAAGCGAGGCTTAAATGGTAAGCGTCGCTTTTGCGATATCGGTTAGGGGATGCCGAAATCGGAAGCAGCTCCTATTAGAGGTCCGTTACTCGCGAGAGATCGTCTAGCGGATTTTGCACAGCCGTCAAAAAAATTCCATTGTTAAAAACAATTTTCAAGCAGGAAGTCAAAATCATCGCTATCGGCGCGCGGCAACTCGAGCTGAAAATGAATAGCGCATAAATCGCGTTTATCCTGCCGAATCAATTTGGCATATCCGGCGTATCGACGGCTCTTTACCTTTCTCCCATCATCGGCAAAAGCCCGATCATCAATCCCGGAAAGCTCCCACGAAAACTACAAAACGAAAACTACCATTCAGCGCATATCCCAATTACACGAGTATAACCTTCGCGATGTACACACGCGCTATTACGTGTCTCTCTCTCTCCGCCCGAAGCCATCTCCCACCTTTCTCCTAGACTCGCCGATTCGCTCTGGGGTCTCGGTCGATAATAATAACGGTCGTCCCTCGGCAAGCACGTGCATTTCATAAGGGGACAGACGCGGTTATCTCCTCGTCGATTACATTTTCCCGGAGAGAGAGGTAGGTGCGTGTGTGTGTATACGTCTGCGCGATTTTTTTCCAGTGGAGGAAAAGGAGGAGAGGAGTTTATGTAATCGGCGCGCGCTAGAATGTAATCGCTCGGCTTGGATCTGCTTTTAATTCAAAGTCGCGCTCAAGGGGAATTTTCTCCGAAGGCGAAGTCTCGCGGGTTCATTGATTAGCGTCTCGGGCTCTCGGCTCTGTGTTGACGCGGCTGCTCTCTCGAGGGGTACTGTTATGTGGCTCTCTTTTTGATGCTGCGTGAGCGTATCGCTTTCCACGTACTCGACGGCGACCATATTAGACTTGAGATTTTTAAAGGCTCTAGTTGTTTATTAAAAATTGTGATGTCTTTTCGCAATGAAAATTACTTGTGCCCCCAAGTTATTATTTGTATGCCCAACATTACTGTTTTTAAGTTAAAGTGTGGGTATATCGACAAAGGAAGTGGTAAAATTTATAGACCGAGAACAGGCCGGACAAATATTTACTGTAGCTACCGTGCGCCGAGCTACGAAAACTGGTTCCTCGTTGTTTGAACTACTTCGGCAAACACACTGGAACACTATTCTATTCTCCTCGGCACTATCTGACGTCAGCCTTAGTCCCGTACGATAAAACACTAAATCGCTCCCGTGAAAATTACAACAATACCCGCGCATAATTAAAAGAATCGGCGCGCTAAACCCAGCCATTCCCCCAGCGGCCCTCGGATTAATCAGGCAAACTCGCGCGCGATTCGCGCTAAAACCGCGCAAAAACACTTAAACCGTATCCCCCCCTCGGAATCATATAAAGAGAAACATAACGGAGCCGCGGACGACCCAGTATACGCAGCTGATCCCGCGAAAAGGTATATATGTGCGTCTTGCGCTTATTAAGAGGCGCGAGCGCGCGTTCTGAGTTGTTTATTCTTACGCGCGAGTGCGGAAGCAGCCGCGAGTCATAGAGTTCATTGTTTCGTTGCGCGCCGACAGGTAGGAGATGCGTACCGATGCTCGGCGGAGGGAATTTAGCTTTTTCTTCCCGCTACCGCCTGCGAATGATGTTTGCACAATGGAGAGCTGCCTGACTGGCTTTTGTTCGCTGCTTCTTATGGAGATGGGAGGAAAAGCGCTGTTTTGTTGATTGGATTGAAAGATTTTTTTTTCGAGGGCTGGCTATTGATGAAGATTTTATGCTTTCTGAAGATTTGATTGGGAAAGAAACAATCGTGGTGCTGTAAGCGAGAGAAAAGTGCATGTGTTGTGAGAAAAATGTTGAGTAATTTGTTCCGTGTGCATGTGTATTTTATTGGGATGGTGGTTTGAGATAGCGTGAAACAGGAAGTTTTTTTATAATAAATGATAATGGAAACAATGTTTTATTAACGCTGATTACTTAAGCCTATTACTTAACATTCTAATTAAAATACTTTGGAAAAAATATTTGCAAACACGCGTCTCGTCGAGCCTGTCTACTTCTACTCACAAAAATGATTCACCCTTTTAGATTATCCAATCCTTATTTACCTATAATCCTTCAATAAAGCTACATCACGCATCTCCGTATAAAGCTGTCACCACCACAACCATCTTACACCCATCCAAACGTAAAACACACCTAATTCCAAATCCCACTCTCAAAAAGCCCCAACGAAACACAGCCTCCCACCATCGTCCTCCTTCAAACTCCATTATTCATCCAGCCCGCTCGATCCTCTAGCTCTCAGCCTAGAAAAAAAAAGGGCAAGCCGCAGACGCTCCCGCTCGGCCGCGGCGTCCGATAGCGCGCTGACACGTTGATTGACAGGAGTAGTGGGCAGCGCGTTTATCGGGCTATGTGTGTATATATATAGGGGGCACATCATCCCCGCTCCAAGTGCGAGCGCGCGCCGAGAGGAGAGCCGTTAACGAGAGGGCGCATTTTTAGCGAGAGGCTGCGGAGAGCGCCGTCTAATTGGACGCGCGCCATTGCGAGAGGAGCGGGGTATAAAAGAGGTCGGCGCCGATCACGAGCCGTCGGGCTGTATTATATTCAGAGGTGATGCTGTTTATGGGCTCTGCGGGGCTTTGTTGAGATTGAGGTGCGGGTTGGATTGGAGTTGAGGATTTTGAGAGGGTTTGAGGATTGGAAGGGTTTTGGGTTGGTTTCTTTTTTATCTGTGTGAAAAGTCATTGAAAAATTGATGTTTCTTGCTTTGAAATTCAGAATTCATTAAAAAACATTGCTTAATATTAAGGAAGTTCAAAACTCGGAATATAATTACGATTTATCCTTACAAAAATAGATTTGTCCCAGAAAAACATTTTTTTGAAAATGTCAAAAATTAGTTTTATAGTATCTAGAATCTCAATGCACTATTTTGTTCTAAATTTTTTAAAAAATATAATACGATTTTCCTTTTTGATTGATAAGAAATGCAGTTCAAAAAATAATTTGTAATTATTTGTTTCATTATTGTTCTTTTATCGCACGGTTAAAAACACGCATGTAGTCTGTTAACATTTTTTGCCTGTTACTAAATTGTCTGTTAATTTAACAGATAGAATCTATCAATTTATATATGTATGTTCAATGCCTTACAGACGTTTTGTCTGTTAAAAGTAACAGACATTCTGTCTGTAATTCGTTTTGAACAGACTTGTCTGTTAATATTTCTAACCGTGAATAGTTAATGTTTATAATTGATAAGTTGGAAATGTTTGAAGCTACTATATCAGCATCTGAAAGTGGATAAATTCACTGTATTCCTAAAAATGACTAGAGAACCAGCATCATCTAATCTTGCTGTAATTTTGCATTTTTTTGTTCTAGAACATATTTTGAGAAAAAAATTTCTGTTGACATAATTATTAGATTACAAAATATAAATGAATATCAAATCCACCCTTGGTCTGGCCAAACCACCAAAACACCTCCATCCACCGAAAAAGCACGCAAATCCCGCGTACGCAAATCCTCAATCACGAGGTCAAACAAAGAGCCAGTCCCATTATAATTACCAGGAGGCAAAACCAGTCAAAACGAAAGCGCCATGCGGCTCCTTTGTCCCAGCGCGCGCCGGCGCACCGATTCGCGTTTATCGCTCGAGCTGCATCGCGCAAATGACGTATATGTGCAACGCACTCAAGATCGCCGTCAGCATCCATTTGGGCGAGAGCTCGCACTCGACTCTTTCTCTTACATACCTACCCTCTGAGCTCGCTTATTGCATCGATCTCTCAAGAGGGAACAATGCGGAACAACAAACGGTAAGAGGGACTGGCGCGGGGCGCGAGGCAAGTCAAGCGTTTCGCACACAATGGGAAGGGGGAGAGGATTAAACGGCAGTAATTATATTTGCGGCGTCGAGGACTGCGCGCCTGTGCGTTTGGCTTTAAATATGAGCGCAGGCGGAGGTGGAGATGCAAAAGCGAAGGGTGCGAGCGCGCCGGCTAAACAGAGGAAATCCTTGAGAACGAAAACGTATAGAGGCATTGCGCGCGATTTCTGCGATTGTGTTTATCATAACTGCTCGATTACTCTTTCGCCCTTTCGCTATAGAAACGCGCTTCTCTTTGGCTATGGGTGTTTGCGTGACGGTGCGATGTTTACTGCGGTGCGGTGGTTATACGCCTTGGTTATGAACTTTGATATATTGGCGAAAGAGTGAGGGTTGATTTAAGCGCGCTGGCAGTCGCACGGCGGGTGATTTATCAACGGGACACTTGTGTTTTTGAAGCTTTGGCTGATTGTTTCTGTTATTTCGGGAAGATCAACGATTAAGCAAATATGAAGAATAACATGAAGGTTCTATTCAGAGGCATGGGTGAAACTTAATTTTAAATAAATAATATGATCTTATTTTTTAAGGTCGGATTACTTTTCTGCATAGAAATAATATGTTGTTCTTAAATATTTGGAATTTAAAAAGTTCTATATACTCTCAAAAGAAAAAAGATGCACTTTGTAAAGCTGAACAAAACTATTCTTTTAAAATTCAAGTTTGAGCTTTATGCTGAAAATTAGGTACCATGTCGGGTAAATACTTACATAACAATTTTGAGTGACGAGTGCGTCAAGTAGGAGATTTACGCACGTGTCTAGTTTGCTGTCCGAGCGGAAAGAGATTTTCAATCATCGTTTTTGTCGTATTGTACAATTTACACACAATTTTAAGTATCTATTAATTGTTCTTCCTAGTGCATAATGTATTAATTGTTCGCATTTGACAAAAATGTTCGTACCGCGCAAAGTTGAATTACAGCTATATTCCGCTATAGTACCTCCAAATAAATCACAGGTATTGAGTGCTTTTTGACTTTAACCTTTTTATAAGCAGTAAAACAAAAAATGAACATTACTCTAACAACATTAATATAAGTGATAAAAAAATCTACTTACGTATTTAAACAGTAAATCATTCGTACTTGAATCATACTGTTTCATATTCACATAGTCACTCGTGATCTCAGCATCGGTTATATTGATTAGTTTGTGGAAGCATCAATAATTACTATATCAATAAGTTTACTATAAGTTAATCTTTTTTCTTCATTTCTTATTCGATCTGCCATTAGACCGCATGAGTCCTGTATCAAGAAATAGCTCAAAAAGAATAAACTTTCCTTCCACTTGCACTTAGTTAAAGTAAAATTCTGGTCTGTAAAATCTATTTGATCAGTATGCAAAAAAATTTTAAGCTATTTCGATGAATAAATTTGTATAATACTCACACGTCGTGGAGCTTTCTTTTTGTACGCCTTTCATCTCAATGTAAAGCACTAGCTTCTTGTGCACTATTGCGTCTTCGTGAAAGAGAATAGAATTCGTTTCGGAACGTGTGTCAAAAGATTCTTTTCCACTCTGACGAGAAAATGTGCGCGCGTTACATAAACTGCCCTTTTATTCAAAGCTTCCCTTCCCTTAACGCAACTGTGCATATATCACGTTTTGCACGTCGTAAAATGAAACTACAAGCCAAAGAAAAACTTCAAGTGCTCAAGCAGTTAGTTTAGTATTAGAATACAATGAAATAAATGAAAATTGTTAGAAACTGAAGTTATAGAAAATGAACAAATCACTCATGCAAAAATCCA
The DNA here is from genome assembly GCA_900480035.1 of Eupelmus urozonus. Taxonomy (NCBI): domain Eukaryota; kingdom Metazoa; phylum Arthropoda; class Insecta; order Hymenoptera; family Eupelmidae; genus Eupelmus; species Eupelmus urozonus. The sequence continues at coordinate 15,364 of UELX01000265.1, read as the reverse complement.
CATTAAATTAATAAATCAGAAACTCTTATACTTTCTGACAATAAGTTTTAACTTATATATTGTGTTATTATTTTAAATGTTAAATAATACGAAAAAGTTTTCTCGGAAAAAAGTAGAGATACACGTTCACCAATGTGTCATAATAATTCATTTAGCGCCTGATTCGTTCCCATATTGTGTTTTACAGTTTTGGAAAAATGAGGATAATCAGTAATAAAAATGTTACTGCGATCATCGACTAAAAAACTAGAGAGGTTACCTATTAAAACAGTCTATGTAGTTCCTCTTGAAAAAAGTAATTATCAGAGGGATCATATGGACCTAAACGATAAATACATTGGGGAAAGACGAAGTTCTCTGGAAGAAAGATACTAGTAGAGTGACCAGATCGGAGCAAGTCTGCCACTTTCGGTAATACTAAGCTATGAAATATATTTGAAATTTTTTTTAAACAAATTTAATGTAAGCACCGTCAACTTGTAATTCATACTTTTAAAGACTAATTTAAAATTTTTTTTGTAATCAATAATCAACATTTTTAAATAATACATTGTAAAAGATTGTAATAAACAAAAATACATTATTGTTAAAATTGTAACTCGAAAATCTATGAAAACGACAAAAATATTTATTATCAATTACCTCTTCAAACTCGGTTTAAGATTGCAAGAAAAATGAAATGTAAAAAAATAAATATAAATATAAATAAAAGTATAAATATAAATCTTTACATTTCAATATCATAGGATAACTTTTTTAAGGTCTTAGGAAATATTAGATTCAAAGAGTAAATAAATACTTTTCACAATTGAGTTTGTAATTTTGTTTTTATTATATAAGACGTAGACATTATATAGGTGTTCCGGGGAATAATCTCTCATATATTATTTATATATTTATATATATACTTCTAGTAAACATGAACAATAATAAATATAAAGTATACGAGAACCTAGGAAGTCTGCGTCTATATGTGATTTAATGACGATGAGACTGCGTTTGTTTAAAATATAGCGCATCTATATAATAATGTGGCATTCCCGGTTTTACAAGCATCGAGCGAATAATACATTATTCATGCACCTTTCTTTAGCACTTTCTTACTCACCTCGACTTTACATTCTCTTATTTTTCTTTTTTTTTTAATCTCTCTATTAAATTTTTATAATCTTTGTTGCCCTTCCAGCTTTTTGATTTTTTTTTTTATGATATTGACCGATGATATTTTTTTTTTTTTTTTAAATTTCCAACTTTCCATTTCTGTACACATCGAAATAGAAGTACGAAAAAACGTTCCGCACCGCTGCAGTTCAACCATCATTTCATATTCAGCAAACGGAAAATATTTTTGCATCACGATATTGAGCGCATGCAAGCGCGATGCGACACGTTTTATCGTACCTCACTAATCTGCACTTACGTTTTCCTCTATTTAAATATTACACAATTCTCTTTTCTTCATCTCGAAAACATATTCCTGAAGCGATAATGCAATCCCGTTTTGACTTATATAGTATCTCTTAAACTCAAATGATCTATAGTATGGATTTTATATGTAAGTCTTTAGAAGCGAATATAAACGTGATTAACAAATCGCTCAGCGCATTCACAAACCTTGAATTTTGACGGATGGAAGCAGAGACTTTGGAATCTCGAGAAACATTTGTATACTTGAAAAATATAATAATAACAGCACTTGATTGTTTACAATATCTCGTGAATGCTCGCTAATGGTTCATTTTAATTTACATTACAGCCTGTTCTAGAGAAAACTATAATATCAAATACACAAAGATAATATAATGATTCTTCCGGTCTCTTCTTCACGTCCGCTCTGCACCGCTTTGCGGCTTCGTAATCGCATAGTTACAAGTTAAAAACATTGCACATCAATTAAACTTTGTTTTTATGCCTATTTTACAACGCGCGTTCTTTAGCCATTTTGCTTATTTACACTTGACAAATTCCATTATGCCTTTGCACTTTGCCCTTCCTTGCTCAAGAACAGCGTCGTCTTCGTCTTTTTTTAATCAAAAGCGACGCTTTTGCAAAACAGTCACACATACGCATTATCGGTACAGTCGGGAATAAATCATAAATCAACGCTTCACATAATGAAGAATCAAACGTATGAACGACAATCGAGACTTGCACAACAAAAGTAATCGCAGCCGAGTCGAGAGGTTAAATGGTAATATGATTTGTGTGTAGCACATTTTATGTATGATTTCATATACGAACGGATAATGAAGATGACGATGACTTTTTGCTAATCGGCTTAAGATCCGTGAGCATGATAATGACGGTTTAATAACAATGGCGATGCGACGATGCACTAGAGTAAAGTTGTGACAACTTGATTATTTCTATCTAGCTGTTATTATTTTTTATTTATTTTTTCTTTTTTTTTTTTGTTGATTCAATTACTTAGTCTTTACATAAGTATAATCCGACAATCCTTAGAAGTTTTCATAGAAATTAAGCTTTATATTTCACGATGAGAAAAGAATATCGAGTTTGCCGAGTGTCGATGAACCGATCATATTGTCAGCATTCAGTTCTAATGAGAAACACTTTTGTCCTGATCATATTGCTGCTGTATAATTTATCGAATTCAATTCAGTCGTTAAATTGCACCGCTCATTTTTCTTGTCGACAATGCTTATTCATAACTTCCTAAACATTCATTACACTGCGAAGATACTGTATTAAATAAACACGAGTATCGCAACAGCAATAAAAAAAAAATATTACTTCACCAGCACGATCAACAAATATACAAGCAACAATCGTTCAGGGTAAAAGTTCCAGATCAGAAGAAACACATGCGAGTTTTCGATCCACAACATACCAGCGGCAAAAAGCGTGGCAAGTGTATACATATCATCATATCATCTTGCTCCTACATCATCCACGAGAGAGCCTCTCGTCCTACTCCCCCCCTTTACACTGCATTTATAATCTCCCCCTAATAAACACGTATCGCGCTACAATTTATTACCCACTTTGCTTTTAAGTCCTACGGTGTGAGAATCAGAGATACAGCTATTATCGTTGCGCATGAATCTGCACGCGCACGCCCGGCTAAACATCGCACTTTTTTTCTCCTCCCGAAAAGTACGATCGCATTAGAATCTCTTGCGCCCACCGTTAACGTCTATTGCTGCGTTACTGAGATAATAAAGCTATTACGACGAGGGGGCGTGCCGCCCCCGCCCCTTTATATCACCAACGTGCGGCCCAACCTTGCCTTGTTACATACTCGCAGTACTCAACTTTATATACGAAAGCACTGCGCGCGCGCGCGATGCACAAGTGAAAATGTGGGTTTCGATATTTTTTTTTCATTCATACGTCTGCCCTGGATCTCTGTTCGAAGCTCGCTGCGCCACGCTGATGCATACGAACGCGGGTTGTGCGCATTTAATGTTTAGTCTAACCTCGGGACTCTTAATGTAACAATATTGCGTTCGTTTATTTTATAATCTTACGTTTGGTATGTTATTACTTACGATTAAGGTTGCTTAAGAAAAATGCAAAACTTGACGTTAATTATATTAGGGTTTTTGCTCGTTAAACTTTTATGTTTCTGCGGGGTATTGCAAATGCTGTGCGGATACTGTCGGTAATTACTTCTTTACAAATTTACTATTAACTTTATGTTTTATATAAAAATGGTAAATTTCATTTGTACATAAGAAAAAAGGAATTTTGAAGGTAGTCTTATGCTTTGGTGTTGAGAGTTTTTTTTATCACACAAATATCTCTTAGTGTCTAGTCTGAAATACTTATGTGTAAGAGAAGCTTGTTCTATGCCGCTTATTGTAAATAATATTACTATGTAACGTTGAAAAAGTATCTCCTTAAAAAGTGTCATAGTAAAAAGGTGTCGTATCAATAAATCAGTATAATTCAAGTTTATAATAATTATATCGTAGCGTACAAATTTATATACTGAGTATACTGGTTAGAGTAATTTATAAGTATAAACATTGACCATAAGAACCTTTCTTAACTATATTATACCAGAGTAAAAAGTATGAAAGAACCACGTTACCATTATAAACTATATCATAAAATACAGTACAAGAGCGAGGACTGAAAGCATCGGAATCAAACACTCCGGAAGTATCTGCATATCCTCCCACGCGCCTATATGAAAACCGAGCGCACTAATACCCGACACACAAGAACCTTAGCACTCGGTCTGCACCATACGTATATATATTTACACGAAAGAGCAGAGCGACAATTCGCTCAACTATATATAATGCGCTTGGCGATCTGTATGCACCGCGTGGACTAGCGAGTCTGTATATATATATCAACCAGCTACTTCGCACCTAAGCGAACGATCTAAGAAAGTGAACAGAGCCAAGGATCTTGCATTCACAGACAAACGCACTCACACGTATATGTATAATGTGGTATTAAGTTAATTACAGGAAGGGAGGTAAATAGTGCGCGCTCGATCGCGCGCGGAAAATCGAAAATGGGCATAAACGCACAGCCGCGAGCGAGCGTCAACCTGCACTTTTTTCATCTCTTATCAATCTTGCGTGTATATACTTTACGCTTACGAAGTACACATAAGGAGTTTTTTTTCTTTACGACCGCGTGCGCGGGAATCAGTTTGATGCGGACTTTTGCAAGCTGAGAGAGCGGATGTGTGAGGATCGCTCGGTTTTTATCGTCGATCTAATTAATAAGCGCATCGTTTCTTTTTATGAACAAGCAATAATAGTAAATAGTATTTTTTTTTCTTCTTTAAATAGTTTTATACTTTTCTTTCTCGTTTAAGTATACGTAGAATTTATGCTTTTTGCTACTCAAAAAGGAGGCGAATGATCAGGTATTCAGGAATGACAGGTCGAAGGGTGATTGATGATGATGATCGATGATATGAATCGTTTTTTTTTACGAAAAATAAATCAACGTTCCTAGCAGCATAAATATAACACTTAAATCTTTGTGACTAATAATTTTCTAATTCACCGGAAGATTATACAATAAGCTCGTAAACGTATCCGTACCACAGTTCGATAAACAATCGTAACGTATAAGCTAGTTTAAAAAATATACTTGTATAATACTCAATAAGATCAATAAGACAATGTCAACAACTTTTTACAGAACGAAAAAAATCTAACCCGATCGCTCGCGAATCAACTCAGATCACAACCCAAAGGCATAGACACGACGAAATTTCGCGAAAATCCACGAAAAGGTAACGAGAAGCCAAAGACACCGCGAGCTTGTAATGACATAGATCCACATCTAAGCGCGCGAAATTCAAGCAAACGCCATTGACGCGGTTATAAAGTGAGCCAGCGCGCAAGGCGAGTGCCGCCGGCAACTTTTGACTCTACTCTCTTCGCGCGGCGAATCCGCGCATAAACGGCGCGTTAATGATGCCTACACTCGAGCTCTAACGCTCGTGCGAATATTAAACGGGCGCGTGTGCCTCTTAAAAAATGAATCCTCTCGTATAGACATCAAAGGGAAAATTAAATCTTGACTGAGACTCGGTAATTACTTCGGAGCGCACGCGTAATCGGGGCCGCTCGCGGCGAAAAGGGAGTCGCTCTCGGGGAGGGGCTCTTGATGAGAATCGGGGGATAATTACGAGGTCGCGGCTAATAAACAATATATATCGCGTGGGAGTTGTAATGTGTAGGATGGAAAATCGCAAGGTGAGGCATTTTTGGGAATGAGGTTTGAAATTGGGTGTGCAACTTGCGTTGGAATTGAAGGGAAATGTCTAATTACTAAGAGGATTAGTGCGGTGCTCTCGTTAAGCGTCTTTGGTGATAAACATTTATTGAATACTGAATGTGTGTGGGATCTTTTTTTTTAAAGATGCAAGGGGATGAGTGATTTAGTGAGTTTTTTATGTATTTATGATAGCGATGTTTTATTTATAGAAATATTAAATATGTACTAGTCTAATTGTTATGAATATTACCAATCGAAAATAAAGTCAACGTATATAATATTTCTTATTTGAAATTAATGTTAACGATAACGAATAAATATAATAAAAACAACTTTTCAATGTCTAACGAAAAATGCTCAAATATATTTATATTACACGATCTACTTAGTAATTAAATGCAATAGCTGATAACACTTATTAATTTATAATTCTCGATAATTTATACACGTGTTGCTTTAAAATAACTATATTTTTATATACATTATTTACCAATTTTAAAAAAAATAATGACCAAAAGGTATTGACTAATTTTTTTAAAAATCATCAGATCTATATTTTAAGATTAAGCAATACTTTTGGTAAATTTGCATTTATATTTTTAATAATTTCAACATTTTATTATATTAGCTATATATCAATAAGATTAATAATTTAACCATTTTAGTTTTAATTTATCTTTAAGATTTTATCTGTACAAATTAATATATAATTACAGCTCGATCAAACTGATTCCCCCTGGTCAGTGTTATACTAATAATAGAATGTATCATATATTTTTTCTTACTTATCTCTAGACATATCGACTATCTTTATACACACATTTTGCTTCTTATTATTTAGTACTCAATGTTAACAACGTACGAAGTATTACTCCTAAGTAATGTCTACAATGTCAAGTCGCCGAGGCCCCGGAAATGAATTCGCGAGGTCAGCGAGTGTTCGATCGTTTTCCACATTAACGGAGGTTCGACGTCTCCTACATATGAAAAAAAGCCGTTCGAACAATCATTTGTCTTTGGGTATTATGCGGATCGTATTTTTCATTTCTTTCCCTTTTTTTTTTCTTTTTTGGTCCGACGGTAACAATATCTTTGTGCGCCTTGGCATATCGTATATTTCATGATGATAGGGAACTCTGGGCGATTTAATTTGAAATATGTCAACGAGTCAATGGAAAAGCCGCGTGAACACGTTTTCGATCAATTTTGACTGGGGAACGTCATTTACAAGATCTGTTCCTTTTTTATCGCTTCTATTTTCGTGCTATTTGAAATAACTTTATTTCAATTTCGAAATTTTCATTTTTTTCCTAAACTTTCTGTTCGAAAGAAGACGTTTCTTAACCTCTTCACGCGGCTTTTGTACTTATAAATTCTTAACATCGTACGGTGATTTGACACAGTAATTTGTCCGTTTTGATGAAAAACGCGCTCTATACGAGTAGGCGGTATATCGTGTAAGAAACAGCGACGAATGTAATACCTTTTATCATCTATATCAACGTTGATGCATTAGCGTAATAGTTAGCTTTTTGTTTTCTATAACCTCAACTACAAACATTGCCTTTGCGCCGATCTTACCTTCGTCGAATGCACAGCAGTGTAGTTAACCTTATCTATATAATAAATTCGACGGTATACTGTGTGTGCGTAATGTGTATGAACGACCTCGCCGTACGCGAAAAAGAGCGAGGTCGCGTAATTTTGGCAGTTTCGTTTGCGCTTTATCTATCTAAACAAGTAAATTCTCTTTACCCTCAATATTTTTTCATATTTTTCTCTTTATTTTTCTTCCCTTAAACTCCCGGTTCATCTTTAGACGGGGTATAGTGCCTCGAAAAGTGTTAACTTGAATCTTAATACTGTTCAATAATCATATTTTACAAATTATTATCTCATTTTTTTTTTCTTTAAATTTCACTTTTACGATAATTGATTAAAATTGTAGACATCGTTACGAATAATGCTAATGCAAGTTTTCGTTTTTCTAAGCATTGCTTACACGCCATCGGGCCGTCATGCCTCTTTAACAACAGACTTATTACAAGGCCCCATGATCAGATCCCCGTTTTATGTTTTAAAATGTCCACGTATAATGTCACCTTAATCGTAATCATCTTTGGTATAGACTATTTTTTTCTTCTAAATTTAATCTAAGCAATCTTACGCCGAGCTTGCGTAACAAATTTTTGTATTCAATTATCCGAAATTAAATGACACATGTAGTATGATTTTTTTTTATAACCCATGTATATGTATATATAAGACATGATAATCATTTTCGAACTACATCATGCCTGCTTTTTCATCTAGGCCGTCTCGCATTGCAGTTATACATGGAATGTCGAGAGGAAGTTGCATTTATGTTCGATGTGAACGCGTTTACATGGTTCGTTTGTTTCTAATGTCGATGACTTATGCGACCGTGTGGTTGCACGTAAATTGTACACATGCCGCGTTTGTATTTTGTTTTAATATGAAAGGCGTCTTTTATGCGTTTGGCTTTCTCTGTTTCTTTTCTTTACTTGTCTTTTACACTAAATTTCCCTGTTAAAAATTTTTACTATTTATTTTTTACTAATTGGTCATCCCACCGTGATGACTTTGAGCTAATTAGCCCGTTAAAATTGTAACACTTCTCGCTAATTTTTAACAGGGATTTTAAACGCGAAAAAATGAATGTCTGATGATTGTATTTGAAAAATTATTGTAAACTTTCTAAGAATATTATTTTTGATAAAAATTGATATTAATAAAAAAATTGAGGTAAAAGTTTGTAAGATTGTTTAAGTTTTGACACAGTTTCATGTACTTTGCGTGATTTTTGTGATTATTATTTTTAAATGCTTTTATTATACGCCGCACAACTAGTAAAATGATCGGACATTTCGTTATTTTAATTTTAATCAGCGAAGCAAAAGTTCCAACGTTATCAACTAGGTAATCGAAGGTGAGTATGTATCTATAATATACAACGTTTAAATTGTGAAATTCACATGCTGATATATCACGCTTCGTTAAATTAATATCGAATTTATTTATCTATATCGAACATTTAAAACGAAAGTCAGATTCTGTCGTTTTACTGGAACACAGTCGATTTTGCCAAACGGTAAATTTTACAGAAAATTAGGTCCGTTGAAGGATTTTCTTCGTTTGAGCATCACAAAAAGTTAAATGAGTATAATAAAACTTCGTTTGCTTTCAGTCTTTGAAATATAAAAACGGCCAAAATAGACTTAATAATAGATATAAAAAAAGTGCGAGAAATATTAAAGAATTAAAAAAGAATGTTGTATCAGCCTTCCCAATTTCATATTGGAGTGTTGACATGGTTTAAATTCTTTCGATTTATTAATGCGCGATATTGAACTAAAATGTACTTGCTATCATCATCTTATAGATGAAAAATGTTCATTTTGCTAGTACATTACAGGTTAAGACAATTAAGAAATGCATAAGTAAAAGATGCATTTGTTCTTCTTACTAATCAGTGGGAATGTAAAATTTTCGTCGAAACGTATTATTGTATTGATCGAAGCGATTTCAGTTTCAAAGCTATCCAGAATAATGCGAATAAGACAATAATTGATTTATGAATCATCTGACAATCTTATCACTTATTCTCAAATATTTTTAAAAATTTGAGATAGGAGATGAAACTTTTTTTTATAAAATTTCGATTACCATGATCGTTGAAATGTTTTTCCAACGAATGCGTTTCAATCGAGACGTCAAAATGTTCAAAGGCCTTTATTTTTATGTATTATTTTCTCTCAAAAACTCCGTTAATACTATAACAAATTAATTTATTCAATCAATAATTTGTAACGAATTTATAACCTTTTGATACTTTTTTGACGTCGCGATTGCAACCAAACGTTCCTTGATGAAAAGTCTATTGCTACTTACCTCAATAACAGTAATCGTCACATCTTGTGCATAGCCGTCTACTTTATAATATCGAACCAATATATCCTGGAAAGATTGCATAATTCTTATCAAGAATTATATATAAATATCGTATGTTCTTAACTAATGATCACTCATATGAGACAACGCTTTTTTCCGGCAGCGAGATTTATCGAAAAATGAAAAATATAGAACACTTATATATTTAATACCCTTAAATATCTTACCATCGTCGCTAATAAGTGATGTCGCAATGCCAAGCGACTTGCTATTCACTAAAGAAGCACATTTTCTTTTTAAGCCGAGCAAAGCGTCACGAAGATAAACAACAACTAAAACATAACCTAAAAATAAAGAAACAAAAATAAAAAGAAACAAAAATAATAGAAAATATATTTTATTGCATCAACTTGTCGTAGTAACATAAAATATGTTAAAACAACGCAGTAATCATATACTGTAAATGTATAAAGAAACAATAAATAATATCAAGTGTCGAAAATAAAAGTCCGCGAAGCGTCACAGCAGTTGCGACATCACCAAACGCGCCGAATGGTGGGTAGGGTTAATAAAGTATTGAGTTTGTCCGTCGCGAACTCGTCATCACAATGTATCATGGTTCGTCTTTGTCCATAATCTTATTTACAAAGTTTTAAAAAATTTACACGTGTCGCGGTGTAGAGTGGGAATTAAAGCAGAACAACGTTCGAAAGCACAACGGAAGGAGAGAAAACAACTCGGGGATCAGCAGTCCGCATTAGAGTTCTTCGGACAGAGCTATGGGTGCCCTTGAACCGGCCTTCATGTCCTTGACGCCAATGCTGATGTCGTCGACTGGGGCCGGGGCGAGCTTCAGCTGATTGCCGTTGATTTTTATGTCGTTCACCGAATGCGATCGGCCGTGAGTTGCCAGCAGTTTCATTGCCACGGGATTCGTTGCCCCGCTGGAGTTGGAATTCGAGTTGGAGTTTGAGGAGTTAGAGGAGTTCGTGGAGTAGGAGTTGGAATTGGATGAGGACTTGTTGGGACTAGGTAGACGGTAAACATTCGTGGGTTGCTGCTGCTGCGGTTGCTGAGTGCTCAGACCGACGTTGATGAACGGATTGGTGATGGTTTTGGAGCGAGATTTTAATCTTGGGTTTGTGTTGTTCTGCTGGCTCTGATGATTGTTGGTGGATTCACTGTTGTTGCGCTGGTAATGGTCGTTTTGACTCATCTCTCTCGACGGGGAACACGCGACTTTGGCGCTCGTTGCGCTGGAGGAATTTGATGCGGAAGACGCAAAACTTGCCAACTGATTGGCTGACTGAGAGCGAATAGCATGGCCGCCGAGTTTGTCCTTCAGGGCAATTTGGTATGCGACTTCAAATGCCTGGCCCAATGTCAGAATAATCTCGGTTGCCTGATCCTGTAATAGAAAATGGAATTTTGTTATTGGTTGGTAAAAATCAACAATAGTTTTAAATAATGATTATTGAGCTTTAAATTTTATAAAAATTGTATTAATTTAAACTATGCATATACGGATGTCAGAAAGATATTATTAAGAAATAAAGAATGAATAAAAAACATTTTATATCTCTTATAAAACTACGTTTTAAACATTTAATGTTAAAATAAATTAGTTTGTACAAATATTTACCATTGTTGGCACGCAGAAAACATGGCAGAAATGTGTACGACTTGCATGATCTTTGGTAATGTAAGCGAAGTGTGTGAGGTCATCTGCGTCTTGACAAGCACAGTGGATATTTCGTATTTCATGTTCACAAATCGGCTCCTAAATTAAATAAAAAATGCAATGTATTAAACATTAATGTCGTAAATGAATAGATTATTAATTTCAAATAAGAATGACGCGAAAATACTTACATCAGTTAATGTATTAAGAAAACGGACCCCGCGATAAGAAATCGATAATGTAATATCAGGTGTACACCTCGGCTCTCGGTTGACTTTCTTCAACTTTTGGATCGATTTTTTTGTCGACTCCGTCCCTCGTAATTCTTTTACGACCGTTGAACCCAAGTACTGAAAAATTAAAAATAAAATATATTGATTATACATTATAGTGCAAATAAAGATTAATACCTAAACTGTTTCTAAATAAATAAACAAAAAAAGTAAAATCTATATTTACTAATCCTAAATTCAACCGAACTTACATTAGCAACGTAGGTGACATTGCCAGTGACTAGATCCTTGGGTTGGTGCCTCCACTGGGTCTTGAGCGTAGACGGCACACCAAAAAGCAGTTCAGAGGGACCTCGGATCTCCTCGGGTGCCGGCGGCACCACCGCACCGTTTTGAGGCCCCGCCGATGTTGCATTGCTTGCGTTGCTGGCGTTGCTTGGCCTCTGAGGTGGCGGCGGTGCCGGCCTGTTCTTTCGGTGCTTGAGCGTGCCTGTTGTGCTGGCGTTTGTGCCTGTCACCGTCGTGCCAGACGCTGTAGTCGACGTTGCGGTGTTGCTTGGAGTGGCCACCCCGTTGTTCTGCGTGGGTGAGTCCGGTAGCTTCTCGCGGATCTCGTCCTTGAGCTGCTGAATGTTCGATTTCTGAAAATGAATTTGAATTTTCGGTTTTCTAATTAACAAGTTGATATTGATTTTTATTGTTATATTTTTGCGGTGGCGCCGTATTTTTTGTAGGAAATTATTCCATTTAATTTATTAGCTTTGTTTGTTTTACTTTTGATTTTTCAAGTTTTAGAAGTTTTAAGATAAATCTGATTCAACTATATGTAAATCTAAAAAGTGAAAAGTCACTTGCACGCATCTGCACTTTTTCACTCTTTCAGTTTTAGATAGCAGTCACAATAACAATCGTAAGTTATCAATGAATGTTTCATTTAGAACGAGGCATTCTGAAAACGCGATCTACTTCCCACAAAAATCCATCAGCGACTCAACACCGAGCCAGCTAGATAAGCCAGCCTACTTAATTCCCATGAAATCTATCAGCCGACGTAATTAAATACTCTCGCGACTCGAAGCCAGATAACGGCCCTTTCATTGAGAGAAACCAGATGACGCGCGAGCGCGCAAAATGTATTCCTAATTAAGTGCACCGGAGCAGCTAGCGCGGATCGCTATACACTACGCGTGGAAGCGCGCAGCCTCTAATTAAGTGTCAAAGTGCGAGGGAAGGGAAATGGCGCCACTGACGCTCGATAAAAAGTTCTTTAACACGCGCCTATACAGACAGCGGCCGGGGGAAAAAAGGGAAAACTTATTAAGCCAATTAGGGGAACGCGATAGAGTGAAAAGAATGCGCGGGCAGGTGGAATGAAAGGACAGCTGCCGTGTGTGTGTGTGTCGGCGAAAAAAAAAGAGAGGCGCGAGAAACAAAAGCCCCGTCTACGCTTGAACGGCGCGGCTGAAAGAGTCGCTCCTCAAGTATATGGCCTGTGTCTTTCTCTCTCACTTCTGCCAATTGTCGGGGAGCCCAATTAGCCACGATATTTATATGTGTATACAGAGAGAGCGATCGAACTCGTTGTGTCGATCGGCGAAGGGAGCTTGGAGAAGAGGGCTCGTATGTATGTGCGATGCTCGTGTACGCGTGGTGTTGTTGTCGCGAGCGCGTCACGCCTCGGAGACAGGCTAATAAATGACACTGTCGGGGTCTCGATGATGCGCGCGATCTCGCGCGTTCATGCGAATAGCGGCAAGGAAATTCGCACTTCTCTGAGAGCCATTGTTTCGTCGCGCGATATGTTTTCAGAGAAAATTTGATGGATTAATGGCCGAGGGCTGCTTTGGTTTGGTGTTTGATTAATTTTGGTGGTCGGTTGTGATCGATGAGGATGGACGGTGTTGGAGAAGTGGTTTGAAAATGTAGGTCTGGTTTTTTTTAATTATTATACTTGAGCGCTTTAATTTTAATGAGTTGTAAATGTGAGTTGATGCGTTCTCGTTTTCTAAAGCACGTTGCCTAATTATTTACGCTTATGCATACTTTCTAATTGTTATGAATCAGGAGAGCAAAACGAACAAAACTAAACGTTTGCTTAATTGTTGCATAGGTGTATAGCATAAAAGCCCAATTAACCTCTTTTCGCGTATTGTTATCACTAAGCTCATTTTATGACACAATTTTCGTTATAAAAACATACATTAACTTCATATTTCTAAACTATCAAACGATCCATCACGAACACACTAATTTTATCAACCGACCCCCTAAACGCGCGATTAACCACATCCCTCCCACATTATACCTCATCGCCTTCAAACCCAAAAAAAAACAATCACAAAATTTTCTCGGAACAAAGAGCAAAGGCAAAACAAACAAAAGCAGTCCAACAAAACCGCAGTGAAAAACCTTGCCGCACGAGCGCTCCTTTCGCCTTGAGCGCGCGCAGATAAAATCAATCGGCCGCATGACTCACCAGCGCGTTCAGGTCCTTGTTGAGATCCTCGAGATTCGGCGCGGCCTGGCTGCTCGTGCCGTTTCGCTGCACGTGCTGCTGTGGCTGGACGTGCTGTTGAGGACTGGAGCCACCGTTCACGGAAGCTAGAATACGCTTGCGATGGGCGGGCTTCTGGATCTCCAGGACGGCAGCGAGCTCGACCTCCCAGACGCGACGCACCCGGTCCATGTCCGTGTAGAGGTGCCGCCTGAACAGTTCCGCGTAGGACTCCAGGTGGATGGACTTGAGCCAGTCGTCGACGGTTTGGTTGGGTATGCTGGCGGGTCGTTTCTCCACGCGGTTGTTGAGGAGAGAGGCGGCGTCGAGGATGGCCGTGCGCTCCTGCTCGCTGGTTATGCCCATTTCCTTGAGGTCCGAGTCGTCCAGGACGCCGTTCTGGAATGAGTGGGGGACGGAGTGGTTATTATAGGTGATTTGAGGTGATGGAGGAAGCGAGGATGACGAGGAAGATGTGTGGATGCGATACCGATCTGGTTGATGGTGCTCATTTTCTTTGAAAGGCACTTTAGATTCTTAACTTAATTTTGAGTAAAGAATGTCTGCTGTAGGTGGGATTGTGGGTGTTGGGGGATAGTGCTTTTTTCACTTGACAGTTTTTAAGTGTCAAATTTTTGTAATCTGTAGAATTATTTCCCAAAGTTTGAGGATAAAGGCTACATAAAGTATAGTGCAGTATGCCAGACTTTTTTTTAATACTTCTCAGTATTTCAGGATTAATTTATGCAAAGTTGCGCAGTATAAATCATTTATAAATATACTTACAATGAATTCCAAGTCGTCGAATCCATAATTTATAAAGAGCGATTCATAGTCTGCCAAGTTTAATTTCGATAACCATTGACCCACTAACGTTCCTGAGCACGGACTGCCAGTGTCGGTGTTTAAGCCTGCTTGACAGAGAAAGGGAAGATATTTAAATAAAAATAAATTTATTAGAAATGAAAATATTAATTAATAGGGTATTTTATAGTTTATCAAATTTCTTTTAATTTGAATTCTTACATGTAGAAATTGATCATTAATACCAAAACTCTTTATCGAACTATTATTTATACTACTGCTATTTTATTTATTTTAATATAAGTATATTTTAATATAAACTACATTTATTCTTTATTTAGTATAATAAAATGTGATCTAACTAGCTAACCCACTTCTTCGAACCCGGCATTTTCAAAGAGCGCTCTTCCTCCCTATAATCCAAAGTGTACATATTATCCTAAAAAAAAACTCACACCCCGATTGACAGGTTATTAGAAAATCGATGCACTATATTAGTACATCGCGGCTCTCAAAATTGAAGAG
>UELX01000264.1:0-95526 GCA_900480035.1 Eupelmus urozonus | reverse complement strand
CCAGATTAATATGTACAGGTAACTGCGTTTACCTCTATAGAAATTGCTTCGTGTAATTTTTTTCTGGTTTAATAAATCAATGTTAATGTTAAATTAATTCGATCCGTGTATAATCGAGTTTCGAGTGCATGTATGTCACTCAGTTAACGAAGATGATATTATCTTTGAAGTAGGTTATCAGAGACGTCTGTAGAATTAAAGATAGATTACAAAAATTTTAAAAATTTTACTCATCCATCTGATTGACGCTTTAAAACAAAATATTTAATGATTTTTTATATACATTATAATTTCAACGATAGTCAAATATTGTAAAAGCAGTAAAATATGTAAATAAATCAAATTAAACGATCTCACACATACAATCAAGCTATATTCATTAAAAATATAATGGAGAAAAAAGCTCCAACGAGAGCAATGAATTCAGATTGATCGCAATCCACACATAAAGGCAAACCTCTCTTCCTCCCCACATATACCTCCAATATGCAGATTTATGAATAATAAAAGGCAGGAAAAGTAAGTTAGCATATAATCTGAAATTTAACGCCAGACTACCGTCAGACAGCGAGAAAAATAGAGAGCGAGAGAGAAAAAACCAGTCGCGCCGCCCACATTAAATCCTTTATTGAACGGGCAGTCGAGAAAATTGGTTAACGCCAGACGGCATAAGCGCATCACGTCGCAATGAAAAATTCCGAAACTACCACTGGCCCCGCCGCCGGCGACTTATACAACCCGACCTGCCGCGGTATAAAACGTACGGCGCCTTAATCCCGTTTATGGAGCCGGAGTTTTAATTGGGGCTGTGCGTGCCCACGCGGGGGCGGCCGCGTTTTATACGCAGTCGGAAAAGGCAAAGCTGTTTACGATCAGGCGAAAGACGTATATAAGCGCGTGTGCTTGCGCCCCGGCGCACGAGAGCTTTGCCGCTATATACGCTGCTCTCTCTCGCCCCGTGGGATCAAGCCGCGCGCGTACGCAGCTGTTTCGCCGGCGCCGAAGCAATTACAAAGGAAGCCGGCCGGCGCGAGTTATCGCGAAAATAGCCCCGCGATAATCCGGCCGTGTCTCGAGCCTCGAAATTATTAGGCGGCCCCTGCGTAAACGGCCGACCGCAGGCTCGCTAATAGATGCAAGACTACACGGCTATGACGGGGGAGGGGCAAGCTGCGCTACTTCCTCGGGGCTCACCCTTCTTTTGCCCTATTGTTCTAATTAATAGGGATTATAATTGGCAATTAGGTGCAGCGAGGCATCGCCGCTACCGCGCGAGCATCTCCGATACGAAGCCGCGGAGAGAGCCTTGGATATATATACCTATACACAAAAGCGCTGGTTGAGAGAGAAGGAAGTCATCCTTAGGCGCGCAAGCAGGAGAACTGCCTTGACAATTAACGATTGCGCGAGCGGCACTTTAGTCGAGCCCGAGCGCGAGCGCGTCTCAAATAAGCTTAATTACTTACTTTCTAGCCGCGCGAGCTCGCTAGACCACTTAACTTAACCGACATTATTTCATTACCGATGCCGCGCCGAATTAAGCAACTTACACGCGCGGGCTCCACTTGAGCGCGCGCCGCTCGCGCGTATTGTTTCCGAGGCAAGGTTTTAAGTCTAACAGCTGGAACTGGGCCGAAGCGCGGCCGCCAGCTTTTGATTGTAACCCTTCGACTCGTTGTTCTGGCTTGATACGGAATTTTTGGGTCTGTTGGTTTTAATAGTCTAATTATTGTTGATGAGATATTATATAATTGATTTATGTTTTTCTTATGAATGTTTTCTTAAAGGTGTTTTCTATTTTTTGTTTCAGGTGAGTTACTTGATACCACTCTGCGAAAGATTCCGCGTAACTCGTAAGTTAGCAGATAATATGTTTATTTGTAAATAAAATTACAAACAGTATATCGTAAGAAATCAAAAACTGCACTTTCTAGTAACGCTTGTGTCATAAATATTTTGTGTAAATTCTTATGCTATTTTAGCGAAAGTACGTAAGAAATTCAGAATAAATGAAAGAAACTTTGGTTGAACCAATAGAACTCTCACGGGTATAGTTAAACTTTACTGCTTCAGTTAGTAACACTTTTCGAGAATGAAAGACAAAGTATCACGCTTAAACAAATTTCGCAGTTATTAAACTCACTAGCCAGTTAACAAAAGGAGGTAGATTAAATTATTAGCTTAGTAGATTATTCATTTTATCACTTCCAAGTCTCCCTCAATCTCTCCATATCCACATTTTTCGCAAAAATTCGTTTTATCAACTAACAATAAACCGGTCTAATTATCGCGCTTATAAAAATAGGCCACTTCTTCCATTTTTTCTATACAAAAATAATCCAGGCCAACACCTCATTGTTCACAAAACAATAAGCTCAGCCCCGCGTCAAAATTAGACTTAGCCAATCGCTTCATCGCTCAATCAAGGAAAACAATACACATCCCTCCCATCCCGCGCACTTCTACCTCCGAGAGCAATATTTCTGCGCGATGCACGAATATTCCGTAATAAAGATAAAAGGAGAATAAGAGATCCGCGCGCGCGGGGCACGTAAGTGCGTGCATTTGATCAGCGGCGCGCGCTCGCCGAGGGGGCGAGATAAATCGA
This sequence comes from Eupelmus urozonus, assembly GCA_900480035.1. Taxonomy (NCBI): domain Eukaryota; kingdom Metazoa; phylum Arthropoda; class Insecta; order Hymenoptera; family Eupelmidae; genus Eupelmus; species Eupelmus urozonus. The sequence goes on along the minus strand of UELX01000264.1, from coordinate 92,918 downwards.
CAGCATATTGACGTCGATTGGTCGCATCAATCACGGCGCGTGTTTGGTACACGTGTATCAATCACCGGGCTCCGCGCTATCTCGATTCGGCCCGCAACGCTGCGCGCAAGCTCGCCTCTTTTTCCTTTTATCGGCCCAAAAGACTCGCCCCCCGACCCTCACCCTTCGCTGGCTGAGCGGCAGACTTTGACCTCCAGTCGCGCTGAGATACGAGACTTTTTTTCTGCTCGACCTGTTTCTGTTATGTATTGGAGCTGGAGTTGCGTCGTATCGTAAGGGATTTTTTTTTTGTGGTGAAGATGGCGCAGGAGTTTATGAAAACTATGGATTTTTTTACGTAGGGAGGGGATGTGTATGTCTAATAGAGGTAGATGAGCGTCGAAATGTATCTTTAATATTTTGTCGTGTCAAGACATAGTCACGCTGTGAAATTGCATCCTCATCCCAAGTTGCTGAAAAGTATAAAATGAAATGGGATTTTCTTTCAAACGAAAATGTCCGATGAGTTTATCCTGCTATTCTTATAATTTTTCATACTGTAAACCACATGTTTTGCCTACCAAAGAAAAACGTCAACACTCAACGTGTCGAAACCCCAGGAAAAAACTAGTTATCGAACGGCCGCTCCATCAGATATAAAAATCCGCATGCACACGTAACTCCCATGATGAAGAAATCAGCCCGCGCTTGGCCGCGAGAAACAGCAGTTTCATGCAGCTGCGCCGGGAAAAAAGCCAGCGCTACGGCGAATTGATTATTTGCCGCGGCCGCCCGTGGGTTATCAGGTTCCGCGATAGCGGCAGCGAAAAAAGCTAGCCCCAACCGCGAAACGACGTTCCTTCGCCTCTTCTTCATCCTTTCTCCTTGAGAAATCTGTTAACCGCCTCCGCCTCGGCTATATAAAAAAACGCTTTCCGCCTCTCTCGCGCTCCTCGGAAATGAGAAAGGGGTGCATGAATATACAGCTGCGCCGAGGAGATTAAAGCTAGCGCTCGCGTATAAGACGGTAGTTCGAGTGTCGGCTCTTATCGGGCGCGACGACTGCGTGGAAAATGCCGTCGCCGTCGACGAAATTGAGCGCCGAAATCGCAGCGTCGGATCCGCTCTCACGTATATACGGGGGCTGTATAGCGCGGAGATGTCGCCGGCGCCGGATGAAGAAGCCGCAGAGCGCACGCGCGCAGTCAGTCGTTATTGTCAAAGCTTTTCATCGGGAGGAAATGGGCGCCGATTAAGCCTCGCCATTTTCCAATTAACGCCTTAATTAAATCCGCTCGTGGCCTGGCTGATCGCCGCGAGAGAAAGAGAGAGGCGAGCGGCCAGCGGCTTTTCGAGCCCGAAAATTGTTCGACCACTTATTCCTTCTCCGTCTTGCACCGTCCTTCTCTTCTCTCATCCGCGAGCTCTTTCTCTTTCTTTCTCATCTCTATCGCTCGCTCTCCGCCACTTGCTCAGTCACTTTCTTTCTCTACAATTACTCGATTCGCCGGGTAATTGCTATCTGATTCGGAATTACGTCATTACGCGCCGTATTATTACCGCCTCTTTTTCTTCCCCGCTCCTTGGCCGATCGTCTCTTTTGGCGCTGTCGAAAATAAAAAAGAGGGAAAATCGCGAGCAATGGGGAGGCTGCGGTTCCCAAAAAAAATTTAATCACTTCATTTGCCTCCGGTTCGAATCTTCCGATTACGCTATTCTCGTATTTCTTTTAAAACTGGTGCCACCCGATTCTCGGGTAAAACCCTTGAATCAATCACGCCCATTCAGAGAGTGTTTTTTAATACTCGCCGGGCTCGGATTGCAGTAAATTAGTCGACTGCAAAAGGGGACGGAGAAAATTAACGCGCGCAAAGCTGCCGGGATGAAAAAGTAACGTCAATTTCGCTTTTTCTAAACATCAAAAGTGCCACTTTTCAGTCCATTAGTGATTTTAAAACCATGCATTTATTCGCAGTTGGGGGAAAAAAATTCATGAGATTCGGTCATTTACTGCGGCAATTATGCATTAAGGAAGCTTCGTTAACTGACATTCATATTTAACGGGCAAATGGAAAACTCTATTTTGACTTTTTTGTTCAAGTAAAAGTTCAACAATTCACTTCGTCTCTCTAATGTTGAAATTAACATTAAATTTTATAATTCAAAAGTAGTTTTTCTTCTCATTATCAATATTTTATTTAGAGTAGAACATAATTATAAATCTTAGTTTAATCTTCCTGCATAATTTAAAATTTTTGTGGGATTGAATTTTCATATTTTAACGAATTCTAAAAAATTTTTCGGTAAGCTTATTTTACGTACAAGAGAAATTGCATTAACTTTATAACAACGTTTTGTATTTTTCATCTTTTTTTTAAAAACGAAAAATCGTATATTATGCAATGAAAGAAAATGAGATATTTCTAGCAACGCTGAGATTTTTTTATCCGAGTCTAAAATAGCTTTTTCTCCGGGCTACATCCTGCTTTTTGCTAACAAGGGTATGATAGAACTTTTTTTCCAAATAAAAGTAGAATAGTTGATCGCAAACATTTTTATCTTAACAATTTTTGAGAAGCACCGAAAAACTAATATTTTTTTAATATTTCCTATAACCAAGGTCGAAATTTTCAATTATCTACGCTACTTATAGATTTTCAAAAGAGCCGCATTTCACTTCTGCATTAGAAAAAAAAACTAGTTTTCCCACCGAAGCGTCAAGAATTTCTCAAAAATCACTAACATTGATTTAAGACCTAAAAGCCAGCTACACTCGAAATGAAAGCTCAAAAAAGCAGACTAGCGTAAAATAGAAATCGGCTTTTCCCCGTCGCTTTTCCGCGCTCCCATATATATCCCCCATTCACTCGCTTAATCCGCGCGCTTTCTGTCATCTGCATTTCTCATTTAAACGATCGAGTGCGCGGGCGCGCCATAATTTTTGCCCTCCTCCTCGAGATAAACCGAAAATTCCAAAGGAATCGCAATCGCTTTTGAAGCGAGAGAGAAAGGGGATCGCGCCGAGAGAGCAGACAGCGCGGTGATAGATGGGCGAGAGCGCGGAATTCAGAGCGACAAATGAAAAGAAAAAATATATGTGCGCCGCTGCGGCGGCGTCGCCGGCAGGAATCTTAAAAAGAAAAAGCCAAAGCGCGCGATATATAGAAACGCGATCGTGGCAATACCAGGCTCAAATCTACAGGCTGGCACACGTTTAACGGTCCTCGCGCGTGCGGCCCAATGCCGGGCTCGCCCTGTCATTTGCACGCTCGCGTAAATTTCAATCTACATGCATCAAGGACCGGGACGAAGTAAGGGGGGGTGGGAGGTATATATACGTCGACGTTGCTTTACATTCAAACTACCTACGATTGAAGTTGGCCAACGCCGGGGAAGGGAAGCTTTATCGCGCTCGGGAGATCGCGAGAGAGTTGGAGTTTGGATTTCTATCGAAGGGCAGAAGATCACCGAGGGGGAAGGGGGGGGGAGGAGGGGCTTTATTTATGCTATCTCGCGTGCCCGCGCGGAAATTTCGAGATTTCTGTTTCCCAATTAATCAGAGCTCGCTTGCGCAGCCCCTTTCACCTAGCTCCGAATGACTTTGGAATTGCGCCGCGCGTGTAGTCACCTCGTTCGCCCGGCGCTGTACATGTATATGTGTGTCAATATATATATATATATTTGTGTGTATATTCCGACTTTCCGTCGACTACGTCGGGCGCAACGACAACGACATGTAGATTGGAAGTCAGAGGTACAGGCCGATCGATTCGGCCTTGTTTACCACGGCTGACTGCTCGAATTAATAGGTAATTTCGTTTCGGGGAAAAAACTATTTCCGCCGCGACGATCGGAGAAACGAGCGCAGCGAGGCTGCTCAATTATGCACGAGAGCTGCTTTTCGACTGTTTTATCCCGCATTTTCTGAGAGCCGTCGCAGGCTAATACTTTAATTACGCCTATATGCGGGCCGCGGTCCGGCATTAATGTTACTGCCTCGGAAGCAATTAAAAAGCGCCATAAAAAGTTTCGGCATTAATTAAACTAACGTCCCGGCGAATGATGTTTGGCTGGAAAATAATTAAAAACATACATTATCGCCGCTACTTTAAACCGTCAGCCGCGCGCGCACATCAGCCTTGACGGCGGCATTTAAATAAAAGTTGGAAAATTAGAATTAATTGGCGCTGTATATTACCCACATAAATAATCCCGAGAACGAGTGTAACGAAAGCGCGAGCTCGATCCTCGTCTGCATTTGGCGATTATTAGCCGCGCACACAGGAGCTCGCCGAGTCCTCTCTCGCTATATATAAAATTAAAGCACATAAATCAGCGAGCGACAGCGCGGTGCGCTTTCGCAATTCAGGTGAGCGCGCGCGAGCGCGCGGCAAGCAGTAAGTTATCGACGAGCGAGTATAAGTAGTGGAGCTCGGGCTTTGAAAAAAATCCGACTTCCCTCCATTGTGAGGAGGCAGGGTAATAAATAAGCTCTCCGCGCGCTCTCGCCGCCGGTATTTTCGTAAGAGACGAAATTCAAGCGGTATACGCCAGAGGAGCCCGCGTTCGGAGATTGCAGAGCCGTGGCGACGCGTTCGCTTTTTCGAGCTATCGATCCTCAGCATCGGCAAGCGGGCGCAGAGACAAAGAGAAGGCAAAATGAGAGGGTTCGTCTTACGCGACGATGCTTCTCGGAAATAACAGGCGGCGTCGGAGAAGCATAAGATATATATAGATATATATAATGCGCGATGAGGATGAGGACGTATAACGAGGTGCACCGAGTTAACCAGCTGCACAGGTGCTTTGTTTATTGATGACCTAGAAGCAAGGCTGAGAGTATAACTCGGCGCGCGCTCTCGATCTGCATCATCGATTTTCATTAATGACAGTAAGCCAGGTAGGAAACGAGCCAATGCATCTTTCCCCGGCTCTTGCTCTCGATGTGGACGTGTACAAGGAGATAGCTACCTGTGCGCAGTCAAGAAAATAGCTAGTTGTTATTGTAGTGTATTAATGCGCGACACAGAATTGTCTCCAGAGTCATAATTGTTAATTCATGCCTCTCCCAGATATGTCAGTGCTGGCTAACAATCATCCTTGTAAGAGACATCCGATATTTCAGGGAATCGATGAATTAATGAAAAATTAATAGCGCTCTTGTTTTTATATAGTCCGTGTATATGGAGTACGTAGACATATATTTAGCGCATCAGAGCTTGGCGATAAGAGACTTCTTGACATCTTCCGATAATAAATTAACATGCTGATGTGTACTTTAAAAATACCAAACCAGGTATACTTTTCGAACATTGTTTTTCAAACGCGCTGGTTTATCGGTCGATGGAAAATTCACATTATTAAAAATGCAAAATCCTTTAATATTTATACGCTTTCTGCACAAACAACCACTATAATGTTCACCGCAAAGTCGACTAATTGTCATTGATTTTTCAGCGACCAAAGAGCACTAGCCTCAAATTATTGTAATTACAGTAAAATAATAACAATAGCGAGATAACAAGCGCCCGGTATGTTGACGATGATTTGCGAGCGCGTCCCCATTAATTAACACAGCGAGCTAATATAGAGCCTTTGAATTACAAACGCGCCGACAGCGGAGCTAATCATCGAAATGACGCGAAAAGAGCCGCTGACGGAAAATCGCATCAGCATCCTCCCTCAAAGCCACGAATTAAACAAGCCAATCACTCTAAAGAAAAAAAATACTCCAACGAAACCGATGTCCCCTACGATAATACACGCGCCCAGGCGACAGAAGAAAAGACGCGATGGAATCTCTCTCTCTCTCTCTCGCCTGGGCTTTCTAAATCAGGCTTGACTATCTCGCGCTATGTGAGGCCAAGCGTGTGCATGAGAACGATAACCGTTTGCGCGCAGGACTCTCGTGCGCCACGGCTATATACACTCCTTCTCTCTCTCTCTCTCTCCTCCGTCCGTCCGCTGTATACCGGTCAGACCGGCTCCGGGTTCGGCTTATGGGAGGTCTCCGCGGCGAACGTCAAGAAGGAGCTCGTTCTCCGCTCTGCCCCCCCTCCCAGCTCTCTCCTCTCTTCGCGCAGATTGGACGAGAGGAGTAACAAAAACGACAAAGACGCCAGGTGTATATATACGTATATACAGCTCCGTGTTCCTTCCTTCTTCTTACCCACGGCACTTATTCCTCCGCTTGTTTTACCGCGCGTATAGCCTTCGCCGCGCGCGCGCGCCGCTGTAATAATAAGATTTAGCCCGTTACCTTTTATAACTTTGTTAAGAGAGAAAGAGAGGGAGAGCTGTGGCTCTTGGCGCGAGGAATGCACGGACGTTTATCTTCTCGCGGAATTCTCTCGTTGCGTGCATGCGACTCGATTGGAGCTGGAATCCGCGAAAAAAAGCTTCTAGATAATTAATCGCCGGATGGTTCTGCTGCCGCGTGGGGTATATACCTGCCCGTTCTGCGCGCGCCTATCGTAAAAACTGCCGTTGCGAAGACGTGATTTCAAATTTAAATCCGTACTTTGGTTTACGCTCGGCTCTCTTCGCATAAATTAAGATTTTTATTATTTCCAATTGCGCTGGAAACTCGATGTAAATAAACCATTGATTATTCGGCCGCCGAGGATTGTAAATTTAGCGAGGACAAAGTTGCGCTCGGCTTTTAAGAGAAAATCAACAATTGTGTTTTTTCTCTGACTTTGGCTCGTATTTTATGTTGAATTTTCAGTCTACTCAAGGACTGTTATATAAATTTTGAAAACCCGCGCTTTCAGAGTCTTTCAAAGAAATGTCATTATCATAGCAGTACAGGAGAATAGCTGTAAAAGCGCCGGGACTAACGTTTTCTTCAGAGATCGCGCATGAATGTCGCTATTTACGTGCACGGTAATGAGAGAACATTTCCTAAGAGCTACCAGCCAAGACAGCACTTTTTTTCACTATTATAGCAAAAAAAGGATGCATTTTGCAACGCTCATACTCGAGAGCATATCTAGACTCCCCTCTCTGCTACCAGCCTCTACAAGCGATGATTGAAAGGAAAGTAGAGCACGCGAGGGCGGGAGTCCAGAGTGAGCTTTGTGTCTGATTTTTTCGCGAAAAGAGATGAACAGCAGCGGAATTATGATAGCAGCTATTTTTCGCAGCGGGCAGCTATACACACCGCGCCCGGCGTGTGTTGACTAGAGATACTTTCAAAACAGACCTGGATTTATATATATATATATATACCTATATAGATCCAGATGGAAGCCTTCCAAGCGGCTGAAGTGCGCTTAACGGATAAAACTACCCGCGCTCGATTTGTCCAGATGAGCGCAAATACAAACAAACGCGCCGAGCGGCCGAGCACATATATCGCTCGGCTCTTTGGCAATTTTCGTAAATCCTCGCAGCGCGATATACGCTTTTTTTATTCTATTTTTCATCCAAGCCACTCCGGCGAGCTTTACGCAATTCGAACTCGTGCGAGTTCGGTCCAAGAGCGGAGGCAATATTTCGTCACTCCTCTTATATATATTTACCGTGAGATAATAACAGGCTCAGCGGCGCATTATGTATCTCGTCTGTACGCGCGAGGCGTTAGATAGAGGGGAGCACAGAGAGACAGTAAAAAGGTGTGAAAGTCGGGAGTCGATAACACGCCGCCGCCGCCCGGTACTTTGTTTGGGCGCAGCGGCGTGACGCCGCCATTTTCGTGCGTCTCGAGGAGCTGCCGCCGCCGCCGCCGCCGCCGCGAAAGAAAAGAATATAAGCGCGCGCGCTGACGAAAGAGAGAAAGAGAAAACGAAGGAACGAGCAGCTATTTACTCAGAAGCGAGCGAGACAGAGAAAAGGGGGAGATTAGTTCAGTGCGACTGCAAAGTGCCTTTCGTCCTCTCTCTCTCTCTCTCGGCCCCGGCTTTTTTACGCCCGAAAAGAGGGCGAAGAGCGTATATAAGTAGTAGCGAGTCTCGAGCGAGATGCGACGGAATGATAGCTGGGGGGGGGGGGAAGAGATGTTGATGCGATGGCTCCGCTCGCGCGCGCACAAGTGAGCGCAGTCGCGAAAAATAGAAGGAGGAAACGAAACTGGTCCGCGATAAGAGCCGACGAGCTCGCACGCGATGTGTATATACCTATACGTATGTGTGTATGACAAAGGAAAAAATGGACAACTCGAGTAGCTACCTCTCGCCGAGTGAGAGAGAAAAAAATGTTTAAAAAATCTGCTAAGCTACACGAGGAGGAGTCAGACAGGGTAAAATGTGGTACCTCCGCCGTCGAAAAGTACCCAGCGCTCTCGTGAATACGCATACACACACACACACGGGGATCGGAGCCGGTTGAGCACACGGTATGACTTAGACGGCGCGACGAGATGATGGAAGGAGGGTCGAAGAAAGCGCGCCGATAAGCCCGCGAGCCCGTGAATACAGATGGACCTGCTGATAGCTCGGCTCCCTCTCTCTCTCTATGTATATGCATTCCCGCCTCATGCATCTCTCCCGCTTTTGTCCGCCAGCACAGCCGTCAGTCAAAAGGAAGCTAAGACGCGCGCCGGCAAGCTGAAGAAATGCACAAGTCAGCCCCGGCGCGCGCTCGATGCCGGATTCACACTCATCGCGCGCCGGATTTCACGTTTCCACGTCACGCGTGCAGCTAACCTTATCCCGAGGGACGCGCGCGCGTTCCTCCTTCTTTCGGCCGGTTCTGCGCCGAGCACTCCTCGGCTTGAATTAAGGATTCCAGCTGCGGAGTGCCGCTTCCTCACTGGCTTGCGAGCGCTGGATTCATTTGTTGTTCATGCAAATCGCGCTCGCAATTATTTGCCTCTCGCCGCGATGATGTATAAAAAGAGCGCGAGAGCGTTTCTTTCTGATATAGCTTCAAAGTCGAAGGTTGCGGCTTTCTTGTTTCCAGCGTGTACAGCCGGCCGCTCTGCAATTTGCGGGGCTCCGCATAAATTTCTTATTTATTTCTCCTCGAGCGGCTCTTCGTTCATACACAGACGCAGCGCTGCAGCTCGTCCTGGATGATGCTTCTTTTATGAAAAGAAAAAAGGGAGAGAAGAAGGAAGAAGAGCCGGAGTAGATGGAGCAGCGTGCTGCTTTCCTCGACACACAGCTGCGAAGCAGAGCCGCTCGATAAGTTAAATTATGCGAGGCTAATGCAGTGCCACTCGATCCAACTCTCTCTCTCTCTCCAAGCCAAATCTATCGATGAGTAATTACACTCGATGATTTACAGCGGCGAGAGCAAGTCGGGCGCGAAACGAAATAGAAGCGAGCGACGGCGAAATAGGAGAGAAACCCGCTCAGAGGGTGGGCCTGCAGCAGCAGCGAATACACAGTAGGAAGAATATATAAAAAAAAAAAGGACAGATTGTGCGGTATTGTTGGCTGCGGGTGCGCGTCGCGCAGGCAGATGCTGGGGGAGGAGAGCGCGCAGTAGAAAAAGAAGAGACAGTCGGACAGACGTGTAAATCATCTCCGCTCGTTTCGACACAATGACTGGCTCCTCTCTCCGTCTCTGTTTGTCTGCGCGGGGCGAAGTTGTGTGTGTATATACGCGCGAAGAGTCGAAAGTCGCCGGGATATGGCTCAAACAATGCGTGCAATTACGCGAGCCACCCACGCGACCGGCACGAGCATACATACATATATATATATATATACACACACGCTGCACACAGAGACAGGAGCGCAGGCAGCTCACGCCTCGGCACAATGCGAGCCGCGCCAGCGACAAATGTACCGGCTCATTTGCCAATATTGTCCCACTTTTGTCGCGGCTGCGAGAGAGAAAGACAGAGAGAGGGAAGCCAGAATCCGAGCGCCCATTGACCGGCGCGCGAGGACGAGGGAAGCTCGCGCGCGCTTTGCACAAAGCGCGCGCACGTGGAAGGGCTACAGGCCGGCTAACGGCGCCCGGACTCGTAATTCCGATCAAATTAACACTCCAGTGCCATTGTCCGTTTAACGAAATTATTCCTCGTTTTCAAGCGCGCGGCCCGACAATGGCCAAGTTTACTGCGCCGCTCTCTCTCTCGTCGGCACACAAGCGCCGCTCCCGGGACGGGCGCGTTTTCTCAGGGTCAACGAACGCTGTTTGCTCTTAACATTCGCGTATTGTGCTACGGACTTTTTTTTCGTCTTTTCTTTTACTATTTTCCTGCCGCTGTTGCTGGATGTTCTCGGGACTGTAAATATGGAATAGTTTGGGATACGGGGAAAATGTACGTTTGTGCTATACTTCGAGCTTTGTATGACGTCACCTCCCGTAGTGCTATTTTACTTTGAAAGCGCGTATCGATTTTAGTTTTCGGAAAACGCACAGCTCAAAACGCGCGATTTATACTCGGCTATCGAGATTTTCATGTCGAATTCTAATCTGCGAGAAAGAGGCGGGGGGCAGGCAGCTGAAACTCCTACGCACCGGTTTTAATTTTCCGGAAAAGCTAATAACGAATTTCAGCGGCTCTCGGCAGTCTCTAAAACTATTTTATAGACCGACTTAGCCAAGTCTCTCTCGTCTGGCATAAGTAAAGTTCGGTTTCCAGCTTACAAGAAAGTCATTAAATTCGCGGCTGTTAAAACCAGTTGGATTTCGACTCGTAAAGTGACACCTTAACCGCGAGAGCTGAATTCGAGCGCGCGCGCGCGTTACTCAAAATATCCTTCCTCTCGCGCGTCATCTTAGGCAGGATTAAAGTAGCGCGCGCGAGCCGTATATACTCGAACTGTCCTATAATTCACGAGCGTGTAATTTCCAGCGGTAACGTGTCGTTTTTATTGGTCCATATCAATGTTACACGCGCGCTGGGCTATATGACGCTCGGCGGCGGCGAATGTGGGATTAGACGCGTTTACAATTTATTGCGGCCTCGTCGTCGTCCTGGGCTCGTAAAGCTACCGGACTTTAACGAGCATTGCAAAACGTCGACACCGCAGCACACCTTCGCCTCACAGTGTCCTTGAGAGCCGCGCGATTTCGGCTAAGCTATATACATACCGTCTGGACAAGGCGAGAGTGAGATGTCAAACTGTCTCGAATAGAGTAGAAACACTTTTGGTATAATAGAAACTCTCTTTCCTCGAGGTATTATCTGTTGCCTACTCGCTGACCGTTAGCCGTTTTAACGCTTTAACGCGGCCATTCCGTTATCGGCGGCACGCGGCGCGATCGTTACACAGATCATCATTTTCCCTCTGCGATTTTCCGCCCCCAATATTTTATCTTGTCTCCTGCGCGCGCCCCGGCTGATTCCCCGTCACGCCGCGCCGCTGGCGTCGACGGCGGCGTCATATCAGATTTTACCCTAACCCCGATAATGCGCGGAGAGATATTAATGAGCTCGTATCGTGTACAGCGTGTACTACAATATTACGTTAGGGAAGGCCTCGATATAACTAATCCGTCAGCTTACCGTTAAATAACGGATCGAGTACGTGCTCGTTTTATTAAAAAATCATTTAGGGACGAGTCTGTATTATGCTCAAGATATATGTTGCTACCTATATCAAGTTTTATTGTTTTATTCTATTCAATGAAATTTTATTGTAAGAAAAAAAGGAAAATGTTAACTTTTAATTTTTTAAATATTTTAGGAATGTTTATCGAAAAAACAGCGAGTGTTATTTTAAAAAGTACGCTGGGGTAGAGAATTCGAGGTTAGCTTTGCCGAGGGTAATAAAAAAAGCGGGGTCGCGCGCGCACCCAGCCGGCTGCCAGATGCGTAAGCGCACTAAATGTACGGTCAGGTACACGGCTAGGATTTTTACCTAGCTAAGGAAAATGTGCGAGAAGACGGCGTAAGGCTAAAATACAAGGGCTGCTTTCTTTTTTTGCGTATAAATTATGCAATGTACCGCGGCACGGCAACGAAATTAGAAAAATCTTGTTTTACAGTTTTACAAAGAGAAGTTTAAAATTTGCAATGAATAAATCTAGCTGTTTTAATAGTATGGACTTTTCCTTGGGATGAAATAAAAGTGAGGCATAGTAATTATATAAATATTTGAAATTTACTTTTTTAACTATATCAAATTGTGCTATAATTCACTTTGTAACAATAATGCATTATTAAACCTTTTATCTAGTATTGATTAATGTGTAGAAATACAATGCACGAATTTAATACTATTCCTTATACCCTTGCTTATTACGTATAAATATCGGGTAATAAACAGTAATGCTTCAGATACATGCTATCTTTAAATCTAAGATATGATTTATAACAGCAACTTTCTATTGCATTTATAGTTTTTTATATCCAAGTTATTTATATAAGAGCAACAGTTTGAGAAAATTATATCTTCAAATTATAAAATATCTACAATTTATTGCGATCAATATTCTTGCAAAATTGTTTAACCATTCTTACATGAAATTAGACAATGTAACATTATTTAAACTTCATTTTTGTAGCTCGAATATCTACGCTTAGTGAAACGCAAGTTGAAAATCTGTATAATTTATTTCGTATTATCCTTCGGCACGATAAATTATAAAGCGTTCGATCGTCATCAGTAATGTTTTTTTCTATCGACACATTATATAGCGGCGCGCCGCGTAAATGTGCTTAAAACAATGTCCGTATGTCAAGCGATAAAACTGAAAGCGTTATTGATGGCAATGGAAATTATAAAATCTCATGAAAAAAGCCAGAGAGGAAGAGAGAAGGTATTCATTTAACAGTCCATCTCCGATAAGCATCTTTAATCGAGAGATTGATCTACTCAGCAAATCACTTTTACGTCAATAGGATCAGATGCGTGATTTGATCTTGGCTCCATCAATCATGCGCCCCTTCATCTTGCACTGTCAGTCTCTAACAAAAAAAAAAAAAAAATCGAAAAAAAAAATAAAATAAAACGCGAGGGACCCGCAGGGTAAAAAAACACCTCGCCCGAGAGCAGGGAAAACAAAAGAGCGCGCGGGCGACAGCTTTTTAACTGTTTTTCGCGCGTATCGATTAAACAAAAAGTTTATTTTACATATTCATTCATGCAGATGCACAGCTAAGCTCCCCGCAGGCTTATTCCTCCCCCCTCACTTTTTTTGGCCACATTATAATACCAGCGCGGCTCTAGGAGCCGGGGAGAGTTCGACGGCTTATAATATCTCGCGCCCGGCGCACAAAAATGTTATAAATCATTCTTCGATTTCTGTACTGACATTCGATTAACGCGGCCGTGGCCGCGTGTGTAAAGGCTCCGCGCCCACTTGACGGCGCAAGGAGGAGGAGGATCAATGAAAAAAAAAACAGGCCGAAACTTTGAAAAGCCGCAGCTGGAAACTGAGAGACGGAGAAAAGGAGGAAAAGCGAAGCTCGGGGAAAAAGGTAGAAAAACAATATATTTGAGCGGCGAGTCGAGGTATGCTCACGCAGAGAGCCGTCCATTAGCGGCCCCGGAGGGCCGAAAACACGGCCTTAACGCTTATAACTCGCGCTCGGCTGTGTAAAAGAGAGAACGGGAGAGAGAGAGAGAGAAGCATCGGAAGAAAAACTATTTGCCCTCGATAGGCCGACGGCGATTTGACCCTTAAACGTGCCATCCATAAAAGTCGCTCCAGCTCTCTGTGTACGTTGTATATACAGCGCTGTAGCTATCCCCGTTCTTTCTCTCTCCTGAGCTCTCTCGCTCTCTCTCTCTCTCTCGCACAAATAGCGAATAAATGGCCCTCCGGGGTGTATCGGCGACAGCGACTAATACCGGGACACAGGCGCGCGCCTGCGAAAGGCCCGAAACTGGGAAGTGCTGGGGGGAGCCGCTGGATCGCGTATATAACGAGCGCGAAGGGACTCGGCTCCTGTGTACATGTATACACGAATAGACGAGGGGTCAGCCCAGGCTAATATCGAAGGCGAATGACTTATGTCCCTCTTCTGCATAGGGCGCTTGCTTTCTTTTTCCCCGCGCGTAGGGCACGTCGGAAGCTCTGCGGATCCAGCGTGCGCGCGCGCGCGCGGTGACAGGCCAGTCCGAGGCGTGTGATTCGAATGCGAATGCCCGCAACACAATGGAAATGTAATTTCCCCCGTTAACGGGAATGTACGCTGTAGCGGTGAATGCGCACTGCTCGCGCCACCCCTAGTCCTATATTGAATTCTTCCGTCGACGTGGCCGGACGCGCCCGCTGCTGCTCTCACTCGTCACGTGGCACTGTGTGTGTGTGTGTGTGAGAGAAGCGGCTGCTGCTGCTGCCTTGGCCTCTGGGCTGCGTCTGACTGCGCCTGTCATCGAGATTAGTCACCGTGACGAGTACTGCTCACTTCCCGCGTACTGATGCCTGCTGCTGACGGTGCCGCCGGCTTTTTTTTGTGGTTCGCGTGGACGAGTGTATAGCCGTTTGGATGGCTTTGGGCGCTCCTAGAGTTTTTTGTTGCCCGAATGTGGGTCCTTTATTGGCCCAATGAATATATTGTCATTGTGCCGGACAGGTTCCTTTATTCGCTTCATTCCCTATCTGATTACTTTTATTAGCTTTCATCTTCTCAATGGATAGGCTTTTCCAGCCCTCTTCTTTTGTTGGCTAATGTAAATTTTTGGTTAACGTGCTGGCTCGTAAGTACAACAAGCCGTTATGTTTTGTTTTTCATCTTGTTAATGGACAAAAATGTATAGTCTTTTAAAATTGAAAATGTTAAAGTATAGAGTAAAAATGAATTCTTGTAATGGAGAAAAATAAAAATATTAACTTGTTTTACCTAAAATGACTTATTAATTTCTCAGTTCCAAAGATAATTTCAAAAAAATTATATTGAAGGAAGGACAATTTACAAAATTAATTTTTCGTTGCAGTAAAATGTTTTTTTTATAAGATTCTCATCTCCATTGGTGAAACTGTAACGAAGTCTATTTGTAAAAAGAAAGATGCCTTGAAACTTGTAGCTCTAGGTGATAAGACTATCTGTCAAAGAGTCTTTCAATTTACTGAATGCGTCCTTTTACTCTATAAAGATTGAAAACACGAAATGTTTTTGTATGGTTAAAAACTTCACCGTAAAATTCACTTCACCAGAAATGTTCAGTGACCTGAATACTTCTAAATATGATATATAAACATTAAAAGCATGGAAGCTTCAACAGAATTTCAGATTCTGGATACCGTGCGCTTACTATTTGAAATTACTGAAATACTGGCTTTGGACATGAAGTTTACAAAAAGTAAAACAATTGTATGCCATTATATCATTTAAAAGTTTTATTAAATTATCCTCGCTGAAATCTCAATAAATTTTATTAAACATAAAAAAAGCATTATCAAAATTCATCGATCACCGTTCAGCAAAACAAACTTAAATTCCCTTTCCAAATACAATAAAAAGCCAAATCCAAAGAGCCGAGCAAAAAACGCTCACTCGTCAAATATCTCAGCGTTGTTTACCGAAAGCGAAAGCTCGTAATATCAACCCAACTTCTCCCCCTTTTCACCTTCGAGGCCTGTGAGTAATACTCGTACTTAGCGCCCGCTGCCTAAGGTACAGGAGAGAGAGAGAGAGAGAAAAGTCGCAGGAACGACCCCTCGATCTGCGGCCGTGAGGGAGTGAGAGCCGCGCGCGATATGACCCGACAACGACGACATCCTAATCGGTCCTGATTGAAATCTTAGCAATTTCTCGAGAGTCGCTCGTTCTTTCGGCCCCCTAACGGCGAGTCTGCGAGAGCAGCAACAGCAGCGCCAATCTTGTGGGATTGCCGAGCGCCACTCGACGGACATTATCTTGATACGACGTCCTTCGATCGTATATATACCACTACGCTCTTCCCTCTCTCTCTCTCCGACGACAGAGACGGACTGCCAAGATTACGGCGAGAGCAGTGAGTACTTCATTCGTCGCGTCGACCTTCGGAGAGTCTCTGTTAAAACTGACTCATCGATATTTTGTTGCCCTTTGTTCGCCGCTAGAGTAATTAAACCGCAAGCTTGCCGACGAGGCTTTATGATCCGAGCGGCGCGAAGCTGTGTGTACTTTGTCGGGATGCATGTTGGGGCAGAGATAAGATCGGCTGTCATTTATTGAGATGGGAGGAATGAGTGCTGGTCACTCTTTGTGCGATGGTTATTATTTCGTGCCGCGGCGAGCTTGGATGTTTGATTAAGAATAATTAAGATGTGGCGATGGTTATCGAAAAATTAGCTGCGTAATACATCTGCGTTTAACTTTTTTTTTTTGTAATTACTCTTCACAATTACTCATCATTATTGTGGACTATTGATTTATTGTAGTTCGCAGGGATTATTCAATTTACGGTTTTTTCAACTGTTGAATATTTGTGATTTATTAATTGTAGTTATGATCACAAAAAATACTTAAATCCACGAATAAAACAATCTGATCTTTGTATACGTGTTTCGAATAATTCAGCGTATACACAATGACGAACGCGATTTTTGAAGCATCGAAAAAGAACGGCACCAGTGCGCGGCTTCACTGTAACAGCTTCGAAAAGAACTTTGGACAGTGAAAAAGGAAGCTCGGGCCATTTGTGAAGTGCCGGTCTCGAATATAACGCCGGGTCGAGCTCACGAACGAAACAAAAAAAAAGGAAAAAAAAAAAATATGAAGTAGCAAAGCAGTACACACACACACTTCGCAATCAGTCGACTTAAAGTTTCGACGACTTTTTAGTCGGATCGTCGCACGCGCGCGCGAGCTCGCTTTTTACTGCCGTTAGGAGAAAAGTTGAGAAATTCTCTGCCCGGATTCTTACAACAAAGGCGCAGCGCGAACACAGTGTGCTAGGAGCGTCGCTCCAGACTCTCTCTTTCTCTCTCATTTTCTCTTTCATTCTCTCTTCGTCGTCGACTTGCGCGCGCGAGAGCAAAGTTGACTCATTTGGGATTGAACTTTGCCGTTTTCCTCTGCCGAGTTGTTTCTATTTATTGGAAAACATAACTATCGCTTTTACTCCGGAAAATTTTTACTTTACCGATCCCTTTCAAATTCCAATCCTACAACAACGAATATCGGCTTCATCAAATACAGCACTTAAAAACCCATTCACTCGAGAGCACTTTTACACCAGATTATGATTGACATGTTTTCATCCCTATACAAAAAAACAACCTCCAACACACTCGTCCCACAATTTCCCATTCAGCATTGGCATCGCTCGCATTCCCTGCCGATAAAGGCCGTTTACTCGCAGCAATTCGCTCTAATCAAGTCCGCAAATCGCGGCTTCCAAACACTACCTCCCTCTCTCTCTCTCTCTCTCCGTCGACTCTTCATTCGTAACGAACGCTCAAGCTCAACACACAGCCCGTACACACATAAACGGAACGTCGATGCCGACAATCCGCGAGAGATCGCTTTATATTATCGTCACGCAGCCGCAGCGCCGATGCGTAACTCCGCGCGCGCCCGGCCTCGTAATGAAATTAGTTTTAGTTAGCAAAGCAGCGAGACGGCCGCTCTAGCATTAGACTAATGCGATTCTCGAGTACTCAAAGTGAGCGAGACGGAGAGAGAGAGAGAGCGAATCCTTGATTACGGGTTAAAATGAAGCATTGTGCTGATAACGGCGCAGAGCTCGAATTCGGACGCGCGGCACTCGCGGTCCGCAGAGGCGCGCTTATTCCATATATATAGAGGCGAGCGCGCCGCTCGCTGCTCCATTATGTCTACATACTCGGGATGCCGGCCGTTTCAATTGAATCGTTCGCCAGATTACTCAATGACGCATAATGCTCATGTCGACGCCGCTGCCGCCGCCGCAGCTGCAGATATGCAAGCCTCGCCGCCGGTCAGCGACTGAGGGAGAGCGCATTGTGCGGCCCCGTAAGCCCCTCGCGCGTCTACCCGGCCTCCTCCAGCGCG
Source organism: Eupelmus urozonus (assembly GCA_900480035.1). NCBI lineage: Eukaryota > Metazoa > Arthropoda > Insecta > Hymenoptera > Eupelmidae > Eupelmus > Eupelmus urozonus. The sequence goes on along the minus strand of UELX01000264.1, from coordinate 75,130 downwards.
ATTCCAGACACGTAAAGGCAATTCCTGGAATCTCTTCATTGTTATACAATCACGGGGCTGGGCCGAGCAAACCGCTAATCCGCGGCGTATCATAATTTCCAGCGAGCTTGCGCCGAGCTTGCAGCGCTGCAACAATGACCCTTGAACGCGCGTTTCCATCTTTGCGCTCCGTTTTAATCAGCTGCAGCCGTACGCTGCACGCTTTACCTGCAGGCATGCTTTGGCCCCCCTGGAATGCGGCTCTCGAGGCTTCGGCTCGCTCTCCGCGATTATCGAATTCACCGCGTGCGAATGCAAACTCGGAGAAACCTCAAGTATCCCGGAATTCGGCTGTATTGCTGCTGCAGCCGGCTGGATTCTGCCTCGGCGCGGGAATGTCGCTTTTATCGATTCGTCTTTGAACTTTTCGGAGAGCTCGATATTTACGCGACTTTGCCGGCGAGGGCCGATAGCCAATTTCAGCGAAACTTAAGCGAAAACTTGCCCGAGGAAATAAGGCGTTGCGGGGGTGTATAGAGTGCCGCGCTGGCCTCTTGGCTCATTTGTTCGAGGCTTAGCCTCGTTCCGTCATCCGGCCGCTTATTCTGGCACAGTTATCCGTCCGCAGGCCACCCCCGTCGCATCGAAAGATGCTCTCTTTCGAGGTAAACATAGAAACAAAAGTTCCCGCGCTTTCGCGGAAAGTAGAGCGAAGCTCGGCCTATTTACAGCACCAGAGCCGCGAGTATCGAGGCCACTTTAACGCCGCGACTTTCCCGGTACCGGCTCTCTCCTGGCATCGACGCTGAATAAGAGCGATAATCGATACACAGAAGCTCTCCCTCTCGCTTGTTACTCCGGCCCGCGGGATCCAGAGCGCCGAGAGCACAGCAGCGACTGTTTCGGAAATTCAATCCCCCGAGCTCTCTGGAAGAAGCGGAGCCTCGGCTTACTATCGATCGGCTGACTTGCAATCGCGGCCCGCCCGAGTCAGGATGCAGAGGAAAGTGTGCGCCCGACACGCAAACTGGCCGCAGGCGCACCGCCGGCGTGCAGTTCGGCTTTCTCGAATACACACACATAGAGCCACGCAGATTTGCAAGGAATATATACGTAGAGACGTAAGGGGTGTGTGCTTACGGCGGCTTGAGAAGGAGGCGGAGGTGAGCGCGGGGGGCAAGTTTTCACGTGGAGCCCCGTCGCTGGCAGGTTCACACTCGAACCGCATTGTTTTGCTATGGCAAACTTGCGAGCTATTTAACGCCTTGGCCTCTCCCCCCTTGAGAGACGCAGTCTGCTTATAGACTATAGTGCCGGCTGTAGCCCGAGCGTACACAGAGCAGCTCCCGCGGCTGGAAAGTGCAAGAAGCCTTCTTCTCTCTCTCTTTCAACAGACGAGCGCCTCTCGTCCCCGCCCTTCGTCCTTTGGATATCGGACGGGCCAAACTTTGCGCCAACTTCGCCCTCGACGCGGCATTGTGCGCTTAGCGTGAAAGGAGCAGAGAGAGAGGGACGAGACAGGGTTGAAACAAGCGGCCGTACAGTCGAGCAGCGCGCGCGGCCAACCTGTGTGTATTCTATAGGTATATGCAGCGAGCGTGGAAGCGAAGCGCGGCGCCCGATAAACGCGCTCAGCCGCGAAAACGAGTAGTCCGATGAAAATTGATATTCATAAAGGAACTTTGGCGATTTCAATGTGCGCTGATGGCCTCGAATTTATTCGCATGAGAAATAGCCAAGCTCTCTCGCTTTTGAATGCCCCGCCGCCGCCGCCGCGGTGAAAACTTTCTAGCTGCGCGCACCGCGCGCCGGCAATTTACTCTTTCCGCATTCAACTATCAAAGAAAAAATAATTGTTGCAGCTGCCCCCCGCCCGCGAACTGAACATCAACTCGATTGGAATTTTAAATTTCACCCCCTCTCCGCTGGCCGCGCTTATAGCATGTACATTTCTGTTTTCGCGCGCGAGCTGCACACTTTGTTACAGGCTGCCGCCGCTTGTCGATAACGCCAGATTTGCCGCGCGCTCTTTCCATAAACTCCATACAAGTGCCGATTATTTGCATTTCAAATGTATTTATACGCGCGCGGTTTAGAATGGAAATCGCTCACGCGGCGCGCGCTCCGGAAAACTCGAGCAATTTCTTAAATAAGCTCCGGCAATAACGCCTGCCTATATATGCACGGCAATCTTCCATATGTGGTAATTGAGACTCCGCGGGGGCCATTCGCCAGAAAATCGACTGCCGCGCAATTGCGCGCAAACGTTTATACTCCCGACAATGCACAATATCCAGAATTATGTAGTTTGATCGAAACAAAGCCGTATAAACACACACGTGCGCCGGCAGGTGCGTGCACTCCCAATTAAATATAACGTTACCAGCCTTGATTTCCAGCCTTACCCCGCGGACGAATGCCGAGCGTATATATATAGCTATACAAGCCTCCTCGCGCGGCACGAATGCAGAGAGCGCGCGGCGGCTGGCCCGGCCATAACCGTAATTACGCGATGAGTGTGCCAGGGATCGTACCAGGATCGGCCCTTTTACTCCTTCCTCTCCTGCGCCGCCCTCACCCCAGCCCAGAATGCGCAACTTTCCGCGACGTGGTAGTACAGCGCCCGAGCCCGCGGTATTAAAGCCGGGACTCGCGAAGGAGTATATAGCCCCCAGTAGTGGTGGGGGATCAATTTCGTATAAGCCGTATATAGAGCCACCTGCCGGCATTTTTTTCCTTCTCCCCCGCTTATGCGCGCGTGACTCCACCTTCGCGGAGGCACCTATGATTTATGCGTCCCGATGACCACGCCCGGGGGATGCGCGCACCCCTTCCCTTCTGGCCTCTCGATATTTATAATCGACCGGCGCGCGTCGGCGAACAAAGGCCGGAAATAAAGCACGCTCTGGCCAAGTAGAATGGCCCTTTTTTTCGCGGCTGGAGAAAAGAGGCGAAAATAATATAAATGTACGCCACGCGATGCCGAGGCCAGCGCCGACGTATAACTACCGGCGCGGCGCCTCTTTTAATCCCCCCTCAGGCTTTTTATCCTCGCGTCTATGCCGCCGGCCGCGTAATGGCCCGGTCATTCATTGTAATATTTGATAATGAAACGCACAAACTGAGGGAGCCGGGGAGTGAGCTCGCATTTTTGCTAAACATTATCCGCTCTGCCGGCGTGCGAGCTAGCTCTCTCGAGTGTTTGGGATAATATTTATTTCATTAAAGTTTTTGCGAGGGGAGCTAGTGTAGCGGGACTGGCTGCTTTCCAACGGGCAAAACAATCGATAATTTTAATATTTTTTGCGCCGAGGCTACATTCCGTTTATGAAATTTTTTGCGGCCGAGCGTAAAATTAATGCAGCTGGGAGGTTTGATTTGTTTTTCTTAGCTTTGGCCAGTGATAAAAATGTCATTACGTAATATTTAGGAATATATGTTTTCGGCAAAAAGTTTTGGCAAATGTGTATGATTAAATTTGCCTTTCTTAAAATTGTAGCTCGTATATTTATTTAATAATTTACGCATACTCGAACAAAACGCAAATATATTTGGAATTTTTGAAGCTTAAATCGGATGAATAATTTAAACTTTTTCAAAGTCAACAGCTATAAGAAATTTTCATTTTTACCGATTAATTTTCAGTAGCTTGAATTTCTCAGTAATTATTATGCAATTTTTCCCGACACCTGATACGATCTGCAGCCGATAATAAACAGAATCCAATAAACACTCAATAACTACCGCACACAAATAAATTTTAATTTCATCAAAACACACGTCAAAGAAGCACTCGGAGCTTCTTAACCAAGCTCACTTACCACCAGCACCAAACGCCTAGTAAAATTAATTATACAGACTCGAGCATGAAAGAAGTCAATTTATCCGTCACGCTTTGCGAGTGCCCCGGCGAACACGAACGCGCTAAAAATGACCGGTCATTACTCGGCCAAAGAAGAGCGAGGCGAATTTTGCGAGGCGCTGCGCGAAATTGCTAAAAAGCTCGAAGAGGAATCGACTCCCCCCTCTCTAGTTCAGGCGAAATTTCTCCGATTCCCACCGACACACCAGTTGCACACGCGAACGCAATTTCCGTGGATCGATAAAGAAGCGACGCGCTGGCATGGGCGTACGTGTACACATACATATACCCACAGCCAGCTCTCTTTCTCTCGCTCACCGCGTGCCGTCGCCGTCCCCGGAATTGCAGTACGCGTCGACAATAAAGAAGATGTAAAAGTACCTTGCACGCCTCGTGTGTATGCGCATACGCGATGCTATCTCCTCCCGTTGTATATTTCGTCGGCTGCAATCTAGTCGCGCCCGACGAGAAAGAGAGCCAAGAGCGTAGGCTAAACTTTTCCAGACGCTCGATTCCCTCTCACGCGTCTTTTCTTATCTCCCTCGCCGCTGGCGAAGACAAAGAAATTACCCGAGATAGCATCTATACCTTCGCGCATAACAGCGGGAAAAGCCGACGGCCGTGCAACTAGGCGGATGCATGCACGAGAGGCGGAAAAACGACGCTGCAAAGAGCGGCCGGTGAAGGGGCCCAGAGAAAGAGCCATCCATGCGCGAGAGCGGGGCGTTCTATAAATAATTAATCATTGCTTAAATATAGGGTGTCCGCGGCAAGGCTCGGGAGACTCTAACGCGCTGCTCTTTCAGCCGGGCCGTAATTATCCGCACACCTCGGCGGGTTATCGATCATCGATGCCGAGCTTTTTCACGCTCGCCGCACGAGATTACGCAATATTTCGTCGATTGGCTTCATAAAAAGTCGAGCGTGAGCGCGCGCTGAGAGATGCGGCTTTTCCAGAGGATCACCCGCTCCTTGTTTTTCTTCGCCCTGAGATTTATGATGTACGGACGAACGAGAAACACACGCGTTTCTGCCTTTTTTCCGCTCTTTTGTGTGCTCTGCAGTTCCTTTCGTTTGCGGACAGCTCGGAAACGAGCTGGTCTCGTGTGCGCTTATTTGTTTGCAGATGTAATCGCGCGCTGATGTAATCACTTCCGCGCTAAATTTTAATCTATCCGAATGACGAATGCAGCCTGCGATCGATATGCACGTGAGAAAGATGCATTGTTGTATTTTCCATTGTTGACGGGCGGAATGAGGCGCAGTGCCGGCCATCGCGGCTCTCGTACATGTGGCTTTCGTGTTAACTCAAATACGAGGCCATTAATTACCGCAGCGTGACTGGCCATTAATAGAGTAATAATTTCTCATCACCGTGAAAGTTTGATGGGATGTTAAACTTATTATACGTTTGTAAAAATCTACCGGATTCTAATGAAAAATATTCCGCTATCGGATGTCAACTTAATTAAAAGCTATTTTTCATAATTACCAGCGCACAATTTTCTTCTTCCTCTGATTATAGGTTGCCGGTCTGGAGATACTGAAAAGAAACTCGTCATTCAATTAATATCATAAATTTCTAATATCCTCTGAACGCTGCGGTTCTCTCGTAATATCAATAGCCATTAAACATTAATACATTAAACTATTCAATAGGATTTGCTTCTCACAGTTACGATTCTATTTCCATTTCCACCAGCAGATCAATACCCACTTACCCGCTACCCTCGCAGATCGAAAGCACAATCGTCTCGTTTCCTAGTCCACACCAACGACCTGGCGCGTCTTTTAAAACAACAGCAGCACACGAGTACACGCGCAAACATCTGGCTGGGAGATAGATCGAGCTTTCGCAGAAACAGGGTCGCTCGCGAGCATTTGCCTAATAATTAGTTACACAGCGGATTCTCTAAACTCCGAGGAATGCAGCGCCGTTATCGACGCATGCCAACACACGCCGTCAGTCCCCACCCCCCCTTATCCACATAATTGGCGCGCGCGCACGCGCAATTCCAAAGAGGAAGCCGTAATTACAATGTTGAAAGTGAACTCCCCCAACTCGCTGGGATATCTGTCTGCTCTTTCTCTCTCCGCGCTGCTGGCGTCTCGCGGACGAACACCATATGTGTCGGCTTTTACGCGAGCGAGTGTATATATCCGTTTATTTTTTTTCCTCTGCAACTGTCACGTGTCACAGCGGAGGCAGCGCAGCTTTCCGTCTGTCTTCGGGCTGTATCTTTCGGCGCGTCACTCCGTCTCTTTCCCCTCTCCTCGATGAAGTTCACTGACCGACTATTAGGAGCTAATTTCTCTTCGGCTCTCCAGCCTCCCCCGGCCTTGCAGCGCTCCAAATTTAATTCTGCGCCTGCGAGACGCGGAGTAGAGCGATACTTAATTCAACGCCCGGCGTCCAATTTGCGTAGTCGCGTTTAATGGAGTTTCGGAAAACATCGCGCTACTATTCCAAATTGTGCGAATTCCTCGAGGCGCCGCCGCTGACGCGCCCGGAGAGCGAATCCGAGCCAAGAAGGCACACAGTCAATATTTTCGGAGCTAAAACCGGCACCTACTTAAATGTCACGCCGAGCTGAGCCATTACTAACTTGGCCGACTTTATGTCTAGCAAATTGTTTTTGCCTGCAATAACAAACAGCCGAGGAAGATTTAGTTTGATGCGATTTCGAAATATATGTTGCTTTATTAGCATGCTTGAAAGCGTTGATGCTTTGCTGGAAAAGTGAATGAACATTAGTAATGCAAAAATTGTAACAATTAAAAGATAATCATAAAGAAACTTGGCTATTAATAAGATCAACTACTAAATACTAGTATAATTATAATTAATCTATAAATTAATATGAAATAAGTATATTAATGAGTTTTATCAATGTCTTTTATTTCTGCTTTCAGGTAAGTCTACGATCAGTCGAGGCGTAAAGTAGAGAGCGAACGTCGCTGGCGCCGCTGCACAGACATCTCAGCCCGAGCTGTGTACCCTGCGTATGTATATACAAGCTCGACGCACACACAGACAACCTCCCATATATAGATACATGCACGGCGGAGTAGGATTTATTGCGGTGTAAACAGGACCTGGAAACTAGTAGCTTGCGAAGTATATATACAGAGCGAGAGAGAGTGAGAGAGAGAGAAAGCGCGTCGGGCAAAATTTAACGGCGTGGAAAAGCCTCTTTTCTCCGCGGCGGCGTACAATTCGGAGGGATGCTGCTATACCGCTGCTGCTCCTTGCACGAATGAACGAGCCCCGCGACTCGCGCTCTCACGGCTCGGCGAGTCGCGCTTATGCGCAAACGAATTAAAAGATTCCGAGTGTATAAGCGAAGCGGCGCTGCCTCTATCTTGTTTCGTCATTACCGGCTTGGAGCCGGATAATTTTCGGAAAAAAATGCCCTAATGAGCTTTGCCGTGTTTACCTATCGTTTGCGCAAACTGTCGACGAGCTGAGCGTGAAGAGAGCTGCAGGGTAATGCAGGAGCAGTAGTAGCGGATGGTTCTCGTCAGCCGCGAATCACAACAGTACTTTTTGGTAACGTGGGTCTTCGGGTTTGACTTTTGGAAATTGAGTGCTTGCTTTTTTAATGTTTTTTGCGTCAGTTGTAAATTTTATTTTATAATAATTAGAATATTTTGTATTAGAAACGTTGCTAGATGACGCGTGACATATATATCTATATATAAGTTATCGACTATTTCACGTTTTTTTCTATTTCTTTGAGGTTGAGAAAAACACTCTATTTTTGTTTTCTCAAAGTAAAAGCTTTGTGACGTTGACAACAAAGAAGCTTGCCAACGGTTATAGGTTGAGGGTGCTTTTGAAGCCTAGCTTTTCGGTGCAGCGTAATAGAAAAAATGTAGAACAAATTATAACACTTAATTTTAATTTTACAATGCGCGATCGTGCGCAATACTATTGTTTATGCAACAAATTATAAAAGAAAGTATGCAAAATATTTATTGTCAGTTTTAAATGCGTTAATATAGAGGACTTGAGAAAAAGTAATGACTCTTTCGGTTAAAACCGAAAACAAGCTTGGGGCAGACTGCGTTATGAACTTTAATTTGCTTTTCCTTTTATTTCCGTCGGACCATTTCTCGCAAAGTTATGCCACTTTAAAGTTGGACATTTATGATGAAAAAATAGCCGGCTCTTAATTTCGCACGAGTGTAGTTTAAAACTCGTATATTCTTTATCGTTAAAGATTATTAGCGAATAAATAGCTCACTCGGCAAAACTAAAATCCTTCCCGCCCAATTTCAGCCCAAACAACCAAGTCCCGACTGCGCAAAAGAATCCGAACAACAGATTGTAATTACGGGCGAGCAAGCAAGCCCTAAACTCGAATCGAATCACGCGGCAATCGAGCTAAACAAGCGATTTTCTCGTGTCGGCCGATGGTAATCAGTACAAGAGCGTCAAAATTCAATGGGTCTTCCGCGCTCTCGCTCCATTTGCAAATACAGCTGCCGGCCACTGGTCTATGGCTTAGCCTCGCGTGCGAGAGCGGACCAGCCGAGCCGGACTCCAGGGGTTGAGGCGAGCCAGCCCTCCTCTCTCTCTCTCTCTCACTCCCTTGTGTTGTACACGACGGCAGAATGTAGGTTATTGAAGCAAACTACAGTTTATGTCCGAGCGAAGGAGGCAAGCACACACACACAAGCTTGTAGGAGGCACACACAATGCGGTTAGACGGCGCGGGGCCGCTTGCACCTGTATTTGTGCTCCGAGGACGGCGACGTCTCTGCACTTCCGGACTGCGACGCTGTGGAGCTTGCGCGAGCCTTTGTGCTTGTGTGTACTTGCTAATGATACTTATTAGCGTATTCTTGGATTAAAGCCGTATACACGCAATCTAAGCATTTATCCCGATTACCTAGTTTTCATTAATGGCGATGACCGCCGCTAAAAACGATACGGCTTATACGTGCTCGCCCCCGAGCTTAACGCTCAAATTATCATGCACGCGCTCGCCGTAATATTTCGTGTCTTGTGTGTAAAGCCCCCATTGTAAGATTCGCAAATTGTTTCGGAGTAAGCTCGTGAGAGATTTTATCTGCGGTTTGCCTGTCTGCTTATTGCGACCTGGAAAGCGGCTTTACAATTTTTCTTTATGATTCTGGTATCTTATCGGTTCGATGGCTTGTTTAGGCGAAAAAAACGAGATGATGAATTGTATGGATGAAAGAGTAGATACATAAAGATTTATAAATTAACACGTAGAGAGCTTTTTAATGCTAGTTAGAAGATAAAATTCAATTTGAAGTACGGTCAAGCTTTTTAATTCAAGATAATTAGGTGAGGTTAAACTATAAATTTTTATAGTGAGTCAACGAAGCATTTTATTTGAAAGCTTTTGAAGTAAAAGCCGTATCGATAAATTTAATTTATCATCAAGCATTTAATTTAAAATATTATTTTCACTCATCAATATTTTACATTTTGTGGAAAGCTCGTCCATTCATTATTATTATTATCCATCCATCCATATTAAAATTGATGTTTATCTACCAATAAAATGTATGCCAAATTTACATTGAACTATCGATGAAACGCGTTACATCTGCAGATTAAATCCTCAAAGTGATCAACTTAAATTACATTCAATAAATACATCATCATCACGAATCATAAATAAAACGTACTTTAAAGTCCACGCAAAATAGCAAACACATTCAGGCGCGCAAACAGTGGGAAATCACTTGTAAGCCCTGTTGCTCTCTCTCGCAGATTTACCTCCGTAATACCTGCATAATACCGGCGCCCTTCGGTATTTACGACTGCAAGTATATAAACTCACGCGCTCTCTCTCTCTCCTCGCCCGAACGCTCGTAATCGAAATATCGACGATTGAAAAGGTACAGCCGCAAGCTCGCGACAAAGCTTGCAAGCTCGCATTTACGATCGAGGGACCGGGGGCTTACCGCGAGCGACGCGCAGATATGTATATGCGTGCGGCTGCGCTTATGCCGGGCATCTGCAGAAGGGCCCCGTGAAATACGGTGGCTACAGGACGCAGCTATACATTGCTTCATGTGGCTCTGCGCAACTCGCACACTCTGAGCATATATACACATGCGTCTGTGTATATATACATATATATGTATATGTATATGTATATGTATATAGTCAGAGTGGAGCTCTCGAGGCAGAGTCACGGAATATGCAGCAGAGCGCCGGGGCGACGCTTGCGGTGTGCGTTACAGATGTAATTAAGATAACTGAGGTGAGGGCAGCTATGCACAATGCCTGATATATGCGCGGGATGGATCTCTATAAGCGGCGAGCGCGCGAGAGCAGCCCCGGCTAAAGCGCTGCATAATCGGCCCCGTAGTGTGCGGCTATCCGCAGAAATCTCGGCCCGCCATAAGCTGCCTCGCCCTCGAATACCGTCCTCTCTCTCTCACTCTCTCTCGTTACCCACGCCTTTATGCGGGCCTTCAGCCCTCCGAGCTAGCTATAGCGCTATCTCCAAAAATCAGTCGTTTATCTTGCGAGCTATGCACCGAGCCGAGCGCGTATATAGCGCGCGATCGTTCCTCGCTATTTATATCTTCATCTCCTTGCCGTGGCGCCCGACTTTTGCCCGTAAACCCTTTCGTTTTGCCAATAAAAGCGCAACATTTCCGCTTTGGCTGCTCCGTTATTTAAATTTACTTTACTGGTTATTGACTAGAGTTGTGGGCTTGAGAATCCCCTAGGGTATTCACTTTAGGATGGTAAAGATAATTACAGATTTCGAGTGATTTATCAATTGCATGTGACTTTAGTAATCGGTTTGAAATAAGAGATATTTCAAATTGATGCAAATCTCAGTACTACTAGATTCCTAATCAAAATAAATTAAGAAAGTAATTTGTAACAGATAAGCTAAAAAAACTACAGATAAGTAGTCCTCCTTTCAATGACTTATTCTTATCAAAATATATAAAATGTAGATTCTTATAGTTTATCATTAGATTTTGAACTGGTTAGCTGTAAATTTCAAGATCTAACAATATAATACTAGTTTTATTCAATTTTATTAGTTATGCTATCAAGTCAATAAATTAAAAACAAATTAAATTATTTTTATAAATAACTTCATTTAATTTCAGATATTTAAAATAATTCAAAAATTGTCATAACGTATTACAGCCTTGCAATATTTGATAAAACGAAGCTTACGTCAGTAAAAACAAGAGAAAGTATCCATTCATTTTTTACAAGCACAAAAGACTTTATCGAGAAAGTTTCCTACAAGCCCGTCTATCCTTAGAACAATAATCTCAACCGCTTAAACAAGAAAGCGATAAATCGCTAAATAATTACGGCGCCGTCAAATGAAAAGCTCACTTGTCAGGCAGCTGGCAAAGAAAATGACAAATTGACTCGTCGGACGATTCAACGGCTGCAAGTGCTTGCGCGCATAAAAATTTATATTCAAGTGAGTCGCGCGCGCGCGAGCATCTTTCTGTAACTTGTGTGAAACTTTTCCCGCAGAGCGCCTCCTCGACGTCGCGCCGACGAGAGTTTTGCGATATTCTTGACTACATTATTCCGATCGCGGCGTCGCATAGAAACGCCGTGATGAATTTCGTATTACTATCGATCTCGGGGAAAAAGCTCGAGAACTTCTCTCTATCTCTCTCCCCTCCCCTCTCCTTTCTTTCTCTCTTTTTCGCGCGTGTTCGTAAAGACTTGAGCGTCTCAACGAGAGAGAGGATGCGCCGTTATCTTTCGCTAGTCGAACGACTCCTTTCATATGCGCCAAGTGAGAGCGCCGGTTCTGGGAGTGTTATCACGGCCATTACTTTTATTAGTATAATATTTTTGCGACGCAGCTGGTGTATCGGCCGCGCGCAGCCCGTCAACTGCCGGCATGGCCACCGTAAAGCTAAAACTAGCTGCGCGCTAGTCCGCCGAGCGCGATAAATAATTACGAGTCTTTCGTTTATTGCCCACGAAATGCGCAACCACCTACCTGCCCGAGATGATTTCTGCACAATGTTCATGCTGATGTTTTTTATGCGCAGCTGGGCCTTGATTGCTTTTGAAAAATTAACATGACGAGCGAACGATTTTTAATGTCTTAGACCGGGAAAAGCTTTTAAAAGCTCTAATTTTTTATACCTTCTGGGTATAACATTGAAAGCTTAAGCGTGTAGCGGGTTTTGAAAGAGCAACCCTCCAAGCATCGCGCTCACGTATTACTCTATTACTGCGTAATTCTTCGGCACTCGTGTGTATATAGCTGATGCTCGTGACACTATTTTCAACGCGCTCGTATCTGGGTACTTGGGAGTTTAAAATAAAAACAAGCGTGCAGTTTTAAAATTGTAGTTACTTGACCTACAATACGTATAAATGAAATACAGTTATTTTTTTGAAATGTTAAACAATATATCTCGACCCTGCAACCGCTTGTGACAGTAGCTTACCATTTTTGTTCCAATTTTATTTTTCATTCCCTTCATTTTTTTTTCAAATTGCTACTCCGGAAAAATATGCTGTTTTTCCAGAAGATTTTAACTGTTTTATATCAAACTCTCGTCAATTTTACGTTATATTATACAAATCATATCATTTTTAAAATCATCTCTAAAATTCGGAATCCAGAAAAAAAATAAAATAAAAATTTTTTTCATTTCCATGTCAATCTTAAGGATAGCTCTTCAAATATAAATTTTTAAAAGTCAGAAAATAGAATAATCAAAATATGTACTTTAAATATGAAAATATTTATTTAGATAGATCTCCTGATAGGATAACATTCGGAAAAAAAGAGTTAAAACTTTCTCACATAATATCACAACGCTGTTTTTAAAATTACATGCAAATATAGTATTATTTATAATTGGCTTTATGTTAACAGTAACCTAATATACTTTAAACATCTGCTAATTTTCTAAAATATATAATACAAAGATCAACAAAATTTACTGTTAGTGATTTTCAGTGAAAATTATAAAGACTTGTTCTAAATAGATTAAATAGACCTGCCCTTTATAGAATCAACCCTTCAGTTGGAAAATGTTCTAGTAATAAGGAAATGCTGTTCTCTTAGAAGGAGAATATTTTTGTTTTCTTTTACTGGTTATGCACAAAGATCAACGGAATATGCACAGATAAAAGAACAATAGCCTGCGAGCCAATCAACGATGAGCTATACAAGGCTTTTAACAATCATGGCGTTAAAAAGAAACAGTCTTGAGTAGCTTAAAATGATTGGCTCTTAGACTTTCAATTCACTATATTTGTTCCATTATCAGTAATTGTAGATATTCCTTTGATCTCTATAGAAGCCTTAAAAATTGCGACAGAACAACCAGTTGCTTGCTTAAACTATCTATTTAAATGTTTCGGATACTGCGACTTGTACAATCTTCATCAAACATTGCTTTAAATACATTCATTAGATTCTTAAATTTCATCTCGCACCAGTAGTATAAACTTTAAACGCGAGCACACTCCGCTTTCTTCAGTTATTATTCCGTGCGTATAACATCTGAATCTTTCAAATTGAATCCAAAGGCAAAAATAAACTTATCGTATTGAAAAGAAACATCCTATAAGTTAATTGCCACCTGCCAATTAAGCCAGTATTTCAGAAGCTTTTTCAAAGTTGCGCTTCAGCTCGACAAAAGTCGGAGTAGTCGAAAGCGAGCGAGCGCTCCCCAAGGCGAAGTAGACGCGACTCGTGGCTCATTCCTTGCAGTGGAAAGGCATATGATATATCCGCTGGCGCGATGCGCTTTGTAAACCGTATATCTAAAATTAATTAGAGCTGGGGCGCGCGAGCGCAGCTTGTGCATCCACCTTAAGTACGATTATTCTCGTTGCACTCGTGTAATTAATATTGCGCGTGTGTCGAAATACGTGTATAATGGATAATAGCAACAGAGAGATGCGATCTTGTACTCTGAATAAAGGAGGTTATGCACACAGTGAGCTGCTAGGCTACTTAAACATTAATTGCATAATTAATGGATTAATGTATTAATTCGTGATTTAATTAATGTCTCTAAAATTATGATCTTTAATTCTCTACTTACAAGAACTTGTTATACTTCCGAAATTCAATTGATTGGCACGGTAAAAATAACAACCTCTTCACTATCCAAAAACAAGTTTGGCAAGCAACAAGGCTACTGGAGTATCATCACAAGCCGAAGCAACAATGAATATCTCCAAAATCAGCGAACAGAGCAGCAAGGAAGCATCATGGGCAGCAATTTAAAATGAAATCCTGACCGCCCGGTGATTATTGCGCGAAACGCTGGCAGGCCAGGCACGAGACAAGGAAGGGACCAGCTGGTTTCTGAACCATCGCAGCAGACGTATAACCACGCCGTGGCGAAACCAGCGAGGCACATATATACGTCAGAGGCTATGTTTTGTGGGCCACTGCTACTGGCACGGACAGAAGCTGGCCGCTGGACGACGAATGTGAGTGTGTGTGTGTGTGTGTGTGTATAATAACAAAATGACTGCGGCGCTTGCCCTGGTATTTCATCCTGTGCGCGCTCAACTAAAATCCTGCTCGGCGCGCCCTATTCAAACTGTCGACCCACATATATTAATGCACGTGGCGGAGCTTTGATCGCCCCGGCGCTTATTATGCCCAACATTTTAGCGCAAATTCATGCGCTAGCTAGGTACGACGGACGTGTGTGCACACACCAAACGAAATTAAGCGTTTGTTTTTCGAGTTGAGGGACGTGTGTGTTGTCTTGATTAATCTTGAATTAGGTCGGAACTGCTGAGTTAATTGCATACGGAATCGGATGAACTGATTTGCTTAGGTACACCGGCACAGTCGCACGTTCGCACACACACGTGCACATATGTGCGCACTTTCGCGACGGCCATTAACAGAATGGATTATGTATCGCAATATTCACGGAAGATATTGTATTCTATGTTTGCAATGTAACATGAGCTTTGCGGTCAAAGCCGCAGTTTATGTGTTCCTACACGTATTTGTCGAGGTATTTGTGGCACACTTACTTCCGGATTAATAGATGTTTGCCTAAGCTAAAGCAAGCTCTTTTCTCTCAAGTGAATAGTCTTTCCGTTTCTCTCTCGAAATACGTTGTAAACAACTCGGAATTTGCGTACAGCGGAGCAAACGTCAAATGACACGAAAACGTAAAATTTTTGATATTCCCTAAATAACAAACGCGCTGCTGGCATGAAGCTTAAAAAAGATAAAATATTATTGGGGCTCGCATAAAGTATTCAGCAAATATTCGTGTCCAGGTTACACAAATGCGCGAGCGTTGCCGTTTCGCCTTCTCCTCCCCCTGACTCTTCTCTTTCGAAAAATGCTCGACTGGCGGAAGGTTAGCCCGGAGAGCGCGGCACTTTCTCCCTCGCGAAGAATTTTCCGGATTTACGTCCGGCAGTTTTCGCGCACAACTGACGTACTGGAATTACTTCTGCGCTCCGCGCTTATATACACATACACGCGAGAGCGTACAAATATTTCACTTTTTCGCATTGACGACTATATGTACGCGTACTTGAGGGAGAATAACGGCGCGGGGCTTCGGAATTTACGCCACTCCAGGGCCGAGCCTGGCCATCATCCCGGCGTATTTTCGGACCCGGAGAGATTCCTAATTATTCATCCCGCTAGCTGCGCCGTTTATTTCGTAAAACAGCTCATCGCGCGCTGAAATTCAGCGAATCAAGAGTTCATTATCAGTCCGGCCGGTTGTGCGGTTCGCGAAATTCCGGGAATAAAAAGAAAACGATTTAATTTTTAATTGAATAAAGGATTAAATGAAAGTATCTCCGCGAGAGCGTCACCGTTATATACGAGTGTAGAGCGGCGCTCGGGTATCGGGCGCCCGAGGGCACGTGAAAACAAAATTTGTCTCGTTTCCTCTGAATTTCCCTCTGCATTTCCGAACTACAGCGTAGTCGTGGGAGCGATAGAGCCGGGGAGAGAGACAGAGAGCCGGCAGCGGTCAGAGAAGGAGGCTAAAGAGAGAAAGAGAGATAGAGCGATGGGCAGAGGTAGAAAAAAAGAGGATATTCGTGGCTGAAAGTATTGTCCGATTAGCGGCTGGATTCCCTCGACGCTTGCCTATATAGCGCAGCGTCAGTGAGAGAGAGAGAGAGAGATGGAGAGCGGGTATAGAGATAATCGATAAAGGGGCGTTTTTCCCGCGAGCACTCGCCGGCAGTATGGAACAAAAGGAAGAAGGTACGGTGGATGACAGCGCGCGCAGCAGCCGGTACGCTTGGAGAAATACGAGCCGCACGCCAAGCGCGCAGGGCCCAAGCTGCCTCTCTCTCTTTTTCTCGGTGGTATTTAATTGCGCCGCTGTCGATTCGAGCCCGATATCGCGCCGCGCGGCGACGATTAGCCGCAATAATTGACCGAGCTGCGTTCGCACCCCTTTTTTCCCCGCTATAAGCGCAAACGTTCCTCACGGCCACCGCGACGCGATATATAATGCGAAGAGAGAGAGGATTTAAGCAGCCGAGCGCGCGAGACCAGACTCGTCATTATTTTCCCATTTAAGCGTATTAAAGGTCGGATTGATGCTATCGAGCGCTTGATAAAACGGAAAACGAACTAGTCTATGCGCGCGGTTGAGTTGGTGTCTATGTGTGTGTGGCTAGTTGCGTTAGCGGAGCCGTTGAACCGCGTGCGAACCTACGATCGAATTCGCAGTGAGCACAATTATTTCCACATTAGCTGGCTATTTTTCTGCCTTGCCGCGCGCGGCGACGGTTAGCGCTTGCTTTGCCTGGAATAATAAAGCCGGGATTTCAATTACCGATCAATCGTTTTACTGCATATTTTTTCTCGGTTGGATCTGCTTACGGTTTTAGATATATTTATGTGGATATTGTAAAAATTTTATGATTCTGGATACCGGAGGAAGCATTATAATATAATTATTTCTGGGCCAATCTGTGCAAATGGTCATATAAATTAAAGTAGAATGTCAATAACTAATGCTATTTAAAATTTATAATTCTTTCCTGGACTTTATTAAATTACTGTATTTTTATGAATAGAAATGTTAAAAGATATTTCATGAATTCAAAGAATAAAAATCTATATGAAATTTAATAAATTTTTAAAAGAACTAAAATAGAATTGCCGGTAACTTATACTATTTCATGATTTTAACTTATGTATACTCAATGAATAAATCTTTATCCCATAATTCTGTCCCGTAAGGTCAACTGACCCTATGGAAAAAATTGATTTTTTCTCTCAGATTTTGTCTTCAGTAGACACGTTATTTTCGTTTGAATAGAGATTGATTCCTAAAATACAATACCTGATCTAAATAAATGATCTTTAAATTGAGCAACATTTCAACTGTGCAAATTTTCAAACTTTGTATTCATGTGAGAGTAATGTAACTTTGTTCATTGGTTTGTTCATATGACTTACGGAGCAACACTTACAATTTATATAATTTAGTGCTACGGCAAAACAGTTTTAAACTTTTGATTTATTAAAGCTTAAAATTATTAATTAATTTTTTATTTTACCTCTTGTTTATACTACAGTCAATCAAGGTAGATAATTAGTGTCCAGATGGATCTAAAATATAAATAGATATATATTAGCAAAATTGGCAATAATAACGATTTATTTTCTAATATCTTCTGTTAATTACTCTCCTTATTTGTCAATGGCCTTTATAATTTTTTAACATTTTGTTTAAACTTTAAACAAAGTTGATCATTCGTCAAATCATAAGCTGACTGAGTTGCTCAGTTGCTCAACTGACTTTGGCAAATCCATGATGCCGCAAGCTATGTGCACGTGCAGCAAGAACACTAGGTCTATTCACTTCACGTGCATTGCCTGTAGCATCAATTCGTTTGCTCAAGTTTATAGCTGCCAGCTCTCCTCCACATTGCTTATACTTCACATTAATTTTAAATCTAAGTTCATAAATACTTGAATCTACAAATTGAAACTTGCCATCACATACACTACAACACCCAATATCTTCAAGTTCAGGAAATGGAACGTTGATATGAATAATTTAATACATATAATTATTTTGTTAATAAAACCGAAACAAAGTAAATATCAATACAAAACTTTTTAAACCTATTTCTACGATAAATTTCTTATCAAACTAAGCAATAAATCGAGAACTGATTTTTTGCGTCCATTTTAATCGTATCCCGTCCCCTTAACAAGTCAAGTACGATCACAGGGAAGCGGTTTGCGCTCCGAATGACAATGCAATATCCGGCTTAGAATTCGTCGGTGTGGACGCTCTCGAACGTTGCAGGAAAGCGACATTGTAAACAGAAGATAGTTTGAGAATGAGAGTAGTCCAGCGCTAATAATCTCCGACGTCATTGCTTGGAGAACCAATACTGGCTTATGACGATAGCATTATACGAATATCGAAATTCAATCCCAACTAGTTCGGCTCTCGTTATTTATTTAGCAAAGTTCAAACGAGAATCAATATATACACAAATTTCCATTCAAAAAGCTTTTCTCCGAAGCGACGCTAAAGCTCGATATGAAAACTCTGATTTTTATCGTTATATCGACCAACAATTATAAATACAGCGCAAAATAAAAGCTTTTCGAAAACTAATGTTTCAATACAGCATGTACACTCTACGCCTGAAAAATCCTTCACCGTATTTAGATTACCAGGGAAACGATCGAGCAAAATACGGAGAAAATTCGGCCGGCGAAAATACTCGAAACTCAATCACGATCATCGAGCGTTTCATAAACTCATAAATAACGAAACCGGCATCATCGTTATCAAGACTGCTCAATTATATTATTCGCTGAATCATTGTTCGGGGCTCTCGAACGTTTGTGTATACGCGAGAGCCGAAATGAAATTTTGTCAGCGCTCGTCGGTTCAATACCCCGCGCATACATATCATTGTCTGCTCTCTCTTCGCATTGCCGAATATATACGCAGCTCGAGGAGATAGAGAGCGAGATTAATCGAGAGAGAAAAAGTGAGCGAGGATTAAACGGAGCGCAGAGCTGTATCATTGCGCTCCTTTAATCCGAATCCTGCGTGCCTTCGTGTGTGTGTGCGTTGATCGCGCGCGAAATCCGCCTAACAGATCCTTGAGCGAAAACTTGCAGCGAAACGTACACGCGCACTCATAGATAAATACACAGCCGAGCTGCTTAAAATGTCGATAATATCGAGCCGTTGCCATATAACTATATACGCAGCGAATCATCCGCGAGAGAGAGACAAAAATTTGAAAATCCGTCGCCTCGGCTGCAGGAAGAGACTACGCATCGGTACGTATTTTCAGGGACGACGTCCCGGTAGGCTCTCTCTCTCGTCGATATATACGCGTGTACACGAACTCGCTGGCAGAGCGATGGTTATCGAAGCGCTTGATCGGTTAGTCAAGTGGTCTGCGCCCAGAGCACTCGATATAGATTCACAGTCTCTCGCGCTCTCTCGTTTCCACTTTCGGCTCCTCTCTCGTTTTTTTACTCTCCTTTCTCTGTGTATACTCTTTTTCACTCTGCACTTTTGGCTCGTCCGTCCTTGTCGGGCGCTAGTAATTTTTGGGGATCGTTTATCTTCTCCCGTTTGCAGAGGCTACAGTCGCGGGGAGAGCGAAAAATACCCGGCAGCAGAGCGGCGGCAGCCCTATTGCCAAGAGCGCAAACAGGAAAAAAATCACGGCCAGCCACAGCGCCGGCAGGATAAATACAAGCTCGGACATAGCCGGAGCGCGCGCGCTCTCGGTTACCTTGGCAGCCGGTGAACACTCGGCCGTCCTCGTGCAGCCGAACATCTGCGAGAAAGGCAGAAAATATTTATCATCCAAGGCCTGCTGGGAGGACTGAGCGAGAGCTGCTTGTGAAACTCGCAGAGCTGTACAGGATGTCGTAGTTTATAACCTGAAATTAACTCGACAGATCTGATATTAGAGCCTGTGGTGGGAAGATTAACACCGAGCTGCGCCTTTATTCGAGAATCCGGCCAATTTCCGAGTTTGATGGAGCAGCCTCCGACGCCGCGGATTTCTCCGTCAAATGTGTATTTTGACTTTCGAGCGGACGAGTGGAGCAAGGGATGTCTGATTGGTTCCCGGTAAAGTGCATTGTACGTCGATGAGCAATTTCAAGGGAAATTCGCTTTTGAAAGAATTACTTGGCCATGGATTTAGCTGGAAATGCTTGCTTTTTAGTTTTATTCATCAGAGTGGAATCATATTTTTATTGTAATTAAACTGAAAACAATTTAATTTTATGATATTGAATGTGAAAATTAATAAAGTGGTCAGTATAGTTAAAGAACTAAAAACACTCATCGCTGAGTAGATTTATCCATAAGCTAAATTGATGAACCTTTTTACAAGAGAACTTGGCGATTTCTTTACATTCACTTTTGGATTACTAAAATCGAGGCTCTGAAGTTTTTTGACTCGCGAAAGTCATAACTTTCCGTAGTAAAAAATTTTGGGTAAATCTTCAAAAATCGATAATTCAAAATTTGAAGGAAGATAATACCCGAGAACAGCTTTATCGAATACACGATCCGGGCATCATTAATTCACGGCTCGTCATGAATTATTAACAAGCTCTCCCGGCAAAGCCAAAAAAGAAAGAAGGAGAATTTTACACAATTTCCAATCCACATGACGCAACGTACCGTTACGGCTAATGTCTTTATCTCCTTTGGAACGAGCGAAGCCTATATTATATATGTATACAGCGTAACAGGCGGGGCCCCGCGGGTAGTTAAAAAGCGAATTTTCTCGCTGAGCAAATTATGGGGTCCAGGGCCTTTCGGGGCCCGCGCGCGAAACGAGCACACCTTGTAATTGACACGTCGAGCGCTCGGCGAAGTCTGGGAGCGAGCAAGAAAAAAAAAAAAAAAAAAAAAAAAAAAACGAGGGGGGAACGGAAAGGAGCGAGAAAGGGAACGGAAAGGCTAACGCCTCAACGGCAGCGCAGCTGTTGGTCTGTGTACGTCTACCTGGGGCTCTTATAGCTGTGCGTGCTGTCGGCCTGTACGCCCATGTGTGTGTGTGTGTGCGGATAGCTATGGGCGCCCGTAAAAATCCACATCTCGTTTCGACCGCGGATAAATTGGGCCATGTATCAAACTAAATTAACGCCGCTGCTCGTGCGGACAATTAACGATTTTCTATAGTTTATAGACGCCAAGGGGTTTTCGTTTAGTACCTATAAATCCCCCTCCAGTTTTATATATACACGCACGGCAGTCGCGCTTTACTTCGGACGAGCGGAGAGAAAAGAGATAGAGAAAGAAAGAAACAATGATAAAAGTTTACTTATAACACCCGCAACTCCGGCCATTAATCTCCCGTCGGCCTTTTAAAACCGCACATCTATAATAATTAAAAATTTTTAAAGTTTTAAGTGCCTCCGCCCCCGCTAATGGAATAGAAGTCAGAGCCCGCGCGCGCGGTGCCCTTCCAATATAAACAGCCGTGTAAGACCGGTAAACTTTTACGATACAGAGCACTGGCCATCCTACATGATTCATTAGCCGAGGAGGCCAGAGCTCGCACGCGTCTTAATGACGCAAAAAAGGCGCTTTCCTTCGTCTGGCCGGCATCCAGAGAGGAGAGGCTGCGTTTACTTTTCCTCAAATTGCTCGTCAGATCCATTAAGTATATATCCCCGGATAAAATAAGCTCGCTCGGCCCCTGCTTGAAGCTTTAGCTCTAATTAAAACATCAACGCCCAAAGTGTATACAAGTCAGCGCCGTAATAATTCCCAGCCGCTGAACGCTTAACGACAGCCATTAATTTGTTCGATTATAAAGCCCCTCCCCCGCCTATACTTTTTCGAGGACGAGCATCTCTCGGAATATCCCGAGGCCGGCGCAATTTTCTCGGCTTGTCACGTGAGATATAGTCTCGCCGCATATACGTGAGTGTATATATATGTTTGTGTGCACGCGGCCGCTGCGGGCTGCAGAGCGCGCTCGGTTGACGAAGCGTGTATATGAGTAATAGGATTCGCCGAGCTTTATCGCCCATAAAGGAGCCTTGTATTTCACGCGGCCGCGCAGCTCGCAATCAAGATCAGAACTCGGCGGGCGCGGGGGGCTTCATTCTTGCCGCAGCTCTCTCCGCGTGTATATACCTACCTGTGGGGGCTTTCTCGACGTTCACGGCGGACGTACACGCCAGCCGGAAGGCCCCTTAAGCAGAGAGAGATCTATATTCGCCGGAAAGCCGTACTCTCAATTTGCGATATGACGACGAGGGTGCAGCGCCGGGAGCCGCATAGTTTTAGGGGATAGGCTGGAAGAGAATGCAAAATACAGGCTCGGCTTTCTGGGTCAATTCGCGACTGCCTCGGTTCTTTATGTTATCTTTTTCGTTTCTTCGGAGTGCGGGAGGTTTTATTAGGGAGTAGTTTATGGGGAAGGTGCTGAATGGGATTGCTTTTTACTTTATAAGCGGAGCTGTTTGTCACTCTCGCGAATTAATGTTTCAATTAAATATGGCGGCGTAAATTGTGATAAATAATACATTGGATGAGTAAAAATTTAATCAGCAAAACCTTCTCCTTATAAAGTAAAACTATAAAATTAGGCGAAGACAAACGAATAAGATAAAACGCACTATACACAAATACCAAGCCATCGAATCAGGGCTAACAGCCGAAACAAATCCGCAAACCATTTGAACCAACCGTAAACTTTCCTATCCCCCAGCATCCCAAAATAATCCAAAACTCGCTCTCCCCAAGAAAAAACGCGAAACGCGTGCAAGAAGACAACCCACCACGGCACAAGAAGAGGACGAGACCCAGCCGAGGACGCAGAGACCGAGAAGAAGCAGCAGCAGCAGTGCAGAGAATGCGTGAACAACGATAAATTCGAAGGCGAGAGCAATCTGAAGGCCGATTCGATCCAATCTGGCCCCTGCGCACACCAGCTACGCGAGCGCACTCGGCTTTACGCCCCGGCGAGAGAAGCGAAATCTTCCCCTTCCCCGGCTCTCTTTCACTCCTGGACATAACGTTAAATTACAGGCTGTCTCAATAAGGGGTTGACTATCACCGTATCTTCTCCATCTCGTTCTCCGTACATATATATAGGTGCAGGGGGCGTTTAGTCGGCTTCCACTTGCGCCTTATATTTTCTCCTCTCGTCGCCCAAAGAAATACTTTCTTGTACAGTATACGCGGTGTATATAGCCGAGAGAACGGAGGGGGGCTGCTTTATTGCGCGTAACAGGCGCGCCGTACATCGGCGGCATATCGAGAGGGAAAATCAATCAGGCCTCGCGCACGCGAGGCCAATTATCGTTTTGGCACGTTGTTGCTCCCCCCTCCTCGTTCCCAAGAAAGTGAAACGCTTTATCGGCGTCTTATATTGGCCAGCGGTGTCCCCCCCTTCGATATATACCGCGAGCGAGATTCGTTTAAGGCGGAGAGGAAAAATTACGCGCGCGGCCGTTTCTTGGCAAGCGCGTAAACGGCAGCGATCCGCTTGCCCGGAATTAATGATGCCATCGACCCGCGCGCGTGGGTAGGCGAGGGTGACGTTACACGCGCGTATTGACCTTATTAAATATGCAGCGCTTGAGCGGCGGACTGCCGGCAGTGACGTATGCGCCCTGTGTAAAGATTTGACGTATTGTGCGAAACGTCAGATCGTGTGACTATATACGCAGACGTCACTGCGAGCACCATAAAGGCTTGTATAGGTGGATGGATGGTGTGCATGCATGACGTGCGGTGTACAGAGCAAGTGCGTAATCAGCGCGATGGAAGTAGTGCGCTTCTCGTTGCGGTAGGTTTGTGTCGAGTCCACTTCGTGCGTCAGTGTTTTTAGTTACTTAGGGCTCAATATTCTATTTCCTTTAAGTTGGATATTTTTATTTTAAACTTGATTGTGACTAATGGAAGTAGGCTTGACGCAGTTCGGATGCTGGTTATTAACGTGGCGTTTAAAAAGTAATCGTGAATTGCTACGCCGAGCAAATTGCCGTGCCCTTTAAACCCAGAGAAGCGGGGTAAATGAATCAGTCGACCAGTAAATCATCTTAATAATCCGTCATATTATCTTCCGGAAGAATAAATATTGAAACTCGGGCTGCGGCAGAGCTGTCTGTTGCTTCGAGACGAAAAAGCCCGCATTCATTTGTCGCCCGGAAAAGAGAGGAGCACGAAGCCGGGCTTGAGGGGAGCATCGAGTACAGAGCGAGACGTCCCGGAAGCTCCCGCGGTAAAAAATTAATTTTCTTCTCCCGAGTCTCTCTCTCTCTCGCTGGCGGCGCTCCGCAATTTTGCTCCCCGCTCGTTCTCTCAATATCGAAGTGCCGGCGTATCATATATTAATAGCGCCAGCGTAGTTGGCCTCTTCCGAAAGTGTTTCTCGACTGTCAACCAATTAATCTTATTAATTTGTTCGCGAGAGAGCGAGAGAGCGTTGACTCTTTCTCTCTCTCCCTCTCCTACTCTTTCAGCCGCCGCAAGCTCGGCCGGTGATTTATGGAAGGTTTAATTAAACCTTTTGATAAAGACACTTTTACCCCCTTATGACAGCGGGGGGGCTCTCGAACAATCGATCAGCGTTTTGCAGCGATTTATGCTAATGGCCGTAAAAAAGTTCGATTGCCAGAGGGGGGAGCGCGGAGCTCGGTCTCGGTGCGCGCGTGACGCTGACGAGGAAAATCGAATTTTATGCGCTCGCGGCGGCGCGGCACTCTGTCTCTTTTATTTTCACCTCGTTATTTTTATAGTCGCTCGGCGCGCGCGCTCGACGAAAATCGTCCCCGCGTGCAATCTTTTTTGACGTCGAAAAAATTTTTAGCCGCGCGCGTTTCGAAACTGCCCGAGCGCTGTTAATTGCAATAAATGTCTACTAGCCTCTTGCTGCACTTGCAGGCCGGTTTAATGGATAACTTTGTAATATGCTAATTATTCTTATCGCTCGCTCGCGCGCGCGGCCAGTTTCTTCTGTGAATTTACTTAATTTACGCAAAATGTCGATGTTACTTGAACCATTACGACTTTTTTTCCCTTAAGTACCAGTCGCCAAACTCGCTTCTGCAATATTAATTCACCAACTTATCTGCGAGCTGTATAGATTTCTGTTGAAATCGATGAAAGATAAAGATTTTTTCTTTTCGTTTTGCGAAGGTCTTTAAATCCAAGATTTTTTATTCAACGTAATAGGTTTAATTAAGATATTATCTATATATAAAGATGGAAAGAGAGTGTTCAAAAGAGCTTATCTTACAAACAGTACATTCATGTTCAATGAACTGCTCAAATTTATTAAATTATACAGTAAAAAATTAAGAGGATTTTCACAGAACTAAAATAGATGTCAACTTAAAGTATTTAAATCTGTGACGATGAGGGTTTCTGTTAAATAAATTTAAAATTAATTTTTTTAAATATGTCTTTTTAATTACTGCGAATGTCTGAACGTCTAAAGTATTTTTTCATTAATTTAAACCAGCATTTTTATAAACGCCCCTTGAAATTAATAATCTGAAAAGTCAAAATAACTCGAGGACTTGATTAAATTATCTGGAACGTTTGATGATGTAATTAAAGCGGCGGTCGAACACTCTTGATGTCGTAATGAACGCTAGCTAAAAGTGTAATTTTCCAACGGTTCTCAGCGCGTTTTTAGTGCAGTCATCGAGCTAGCCGCCAACTTCTCACTTATAAAGAGTAACAGCCTATTACTCGAATAAAATTCGCTCCTGAAAGATACTCCCGAGATTTTTCATAGCCCGAGCGCAAAAAAAACGCTACATAAAGCCCCGAGTCGAGTAAACTCGAGTGTAAACTATACACTCTCCTCGGATTCTTCTTCTGGGGCTGGCCCAAGCTCGTAATCTTGATTAACGGAAAATTAATGTGGTACTTAAAAAAATAATTAAAATGCGTTAAGGCTCGAAAGGCCATTTACCCTGATATAAAAGAAAAAACTTTCTAATCCCGGGGCGCGCGATAAAAGTTTTTCATCGAAAAACTCCTGACTCGCGCCCCCGTTCTTATATATACCTCTGACCCAGTTGTTCTCCGGACGAAGGAGCGCACGGGCCTACAGCAGCCCACGCAGCTACACACCCCCACACACAGGCAGTAACAAATATTGCGTAGAGCAGAAATGCGCGCGTGCTTCGTGTTACACTAGCGTCGCGCCAGATAAGCTTTACAAGCTGATAACCGATAGCGCCCGCCGAGACTCCGTATATATACGAACGCAGCACGCGTGTGTATAACGTATAAATACACGGGAGAAGTTCGCGTGCCCGGCTACCTATATATACAGAGCCGGCCGATAAAGCGCCGGAGGGCTGGCTTCTCGCTCGTATTCTAGGAGCTATACCGCGAGGCTCTCGCGTGATCTTCTAACCTGCGGGCTGGCTCTCTCTGGCCAGGTGTACAACAGCGGCGTGGCTCTATTTCAAGATCGCAGCCTCGAGGGGTCCCACTGATCTACTTTCGGCGTACGTTGCTCCCCTGGGAACTCATGCGAGAGCGAGCGCAGATCTCCACCTGACCGCGAATTCATCATGAGAGATATGCCGCCGCTGGCTCCGCTGTTGTTGTTGCTGTTGTATTCGCGTGAGCGCGCGCAGAGCCGGCATTCCTGATGAAACTGCGATGATACGCCGCTGCGAGATATACATTACGCGTGACGCGCATAATTTTCCCGCTCTCTGCTCTCCGTCTTCTCGTCTTCTTTTCTTCATTTTTTCTAGCTCCGCGTGCTGCTCCTTTTTACTCGCAGCTTGAATTTCGGCCGTTTTGAGATATTACGCGCGCGAAAGTGAGAGGCATGCGAGAATGCGTGCGTGTTTCTTGCCCGGCTTATGCCCGCGTCCTCGGATCGCTTATCTTTATTTCCAGCCTGAAAGCCGGCTTGGTTTATGGCTCCGAGTTGCTGGTTCTGTGTGTGTGTATAAGTCCGATTATCGGACTGATTATTCTCGAGTTTAGTGAAATTCGATGCTCATTACTGTGGTACTGGAGAGAATCGAGCGGCTAATCTAGTTAAGTCGTAAAGCTTGGTAACGATTTATCCGGACGATTTTCAAGTTAATTATTTGGACTTTACGAAAGCATGAGGAAGGGTCGATAAGTGGACGTTTTATGTTACTTGAGTCTTAAAAATATTTAGATTTCTTATCTTTATATTGAGATATGGTTAATTGACAAAATTGATGTTTTAAAACTGAACGAAATAAAATGGAAATTCTGCTTATTTAGGTCTTGTATTAAATCGTAATATAATAAAACGAATTTGGCTAATCCAAATTAAAAACAATGATCAAATGTCATTTAATCCCTATTTAACCCCTATTTAAAACATCTTCCAGCTTTTTCCTACGCAAGTAATTACCACCCCGTAAAAACTTTTCCAAACGCACAACAAACGAGCAGCGCTCGAACTAAAAAACGGAAATCCACCTGAACGCAAGAAAATTGTAAAAAAGCGCCGTATCGATTTTTCGCTTAGCTGCGAGCCGCAAAATGTGTCGGCCCCGGTAAAAGCTCCCACCTACACCCAAACCCCTCAAATAGGTCAATATCCGGCGTAATGAGTTACACGAACGCTCCACCCCCAGCATCAGATACATATCGGGATTAATCGGGATTCGCTCCAACACACTTTTTCCTCTCCACGGGAAAATTAGAGTAGGCCACGAGACGCGAAAGCACAAGCCGCGATAAGGTCGTCGTGCCGGCTCTGAAACAACGCGGGGCTGCACCGGTTGTTGGCCTGGGCTGGCTGCCTTTGTTATAGCCTCGCGAAAATTGGACCGGGCAGCTTTCTCGCTCGCGCGCGTGGGAGAAAGAGACGAAACAAGAGCGCGCAGCGCAGCGCCGGCTATTGAAATCCGCGAGCGCGCGATTTCAGCCCTCGTAAAGGTCTCTCCTCTTTTATTACGCGCGATTCGCGCAACGCTCGCTCTCGTTACGCTTACACGTATTCGCACGAGTGTGCGTATATACAGCGGCGATTCGCGCGAAATTCTCCCTTTTTTTCTCCTTGCTGCTGTCTCGCTCTGTTCATGTCCGGACTATTCGAAGCCTCAATTTTTCCGGTAAAAGCCTAAATCACGATCGATCCGCCGGTGTTTTGTTGCTGCGGTATTTGGGAATGCCGGGCTTATTCAAGTGGCATAAAAATCGGGAAAACAAAAAGCCTCGACAAACCAGCATCGATTTTACGGCGATGGCTGCAAGGAAGAGCCGCGCGATGTATACGCACCCAGCGCGCGATGTCACCTTTGTTTGCCAAATGCGCGTCATGGAAAATCGGCCGCGTCATGCTGCATGCTCATCCTCCATTTAAAACATTTGATACTCTAGCGATAGCCCGCGTTAGAGCGCGTATATGCATACATTTCTGTGCATATAGATATACAGTTGGGACAGAACGCTGAGAGCGATTTTTTCATTCGCCAAGTCCCTTTCCCTATGCCACCATTGTCGCTCGCTCTCCAATTCTAGATAATAATTGCCCGGAGCTTTTGACGATGCGGGGCCCTGCCGGCTTTTTTCTAGCTCTGTCTGCGCGGAGTGCTTAAAAAGTTTCGCTATTTTTTAAATTCATATGAAAAAAATACGCGCGCGCGCGCGGCGCTAAACTGCTCTGGAATTTTTTTTTACAAAAATCGATAGTCGAACATGCAAACTTGCTGCTGGACAAAGAATTGAGAGCACTATTGCGTCCTGTGCAGTACGAATAGTTAAATCGCGCTGTGAATACGAAATGGACGACGACTATGATTTTTTATTGTTTTTTTTTTAATATTCTTTTTACAGATTCTGAAACGTTGAATTTCTTTTCATTTTTTATAAAGTTGGAAACGTTCATTATTGATTATTACTTATATTTGAACTTCTGAGAAATTATATATTTTTTTATTGAAATTTCAATTTAACTCGTTACAAGAGTATACAAATTAAAGATTTTTAATTAAAGAGAATTAAATAGAATTTAAAATTTATAAATTCAATTGATATCTTTAAAATATAAATATCCTATTTTATCGCGATTCGCTTTCATCACTGTCTTCACTCCCATTCCACAAAAACTCAAAACGTCTTCTTTATCTCGTACTCTCAATTCTAAAACTTTACGACATCCAACTCCATAATTTCGACAATGCAAATTTACATATTCGCGAAGGCTGAACCTTCCGAAATTAGAATGAGTAGTGGCCGGCCTCCCGACGGCAAATAAAAAAAAGGAAGCCGAGCGTAGAAGCCGGAGGAATAGAGAAGCCCGCGGTGATGTATCTCAAAAGTCCTCTCGGACGTGAACTGGTCGGGAGGGGCGACTCTTTAAAATTTGTCGGGAGTACGCCACTTGAATACATATTCGCAAGAGGACGAAGAAGGGGGTTGAGGATCGATTTTCCCTTCAGAAACGCCAGTAAAGACGAATATTACCGCGACGGATTCGGCCCTTCCTCCCCCCACGATAAAAACTTCGGCCCGCGTAAAGCAGCGGCCGATTGATTTTAATGCCCGAAAAAAAGATCCCTCGCTTTACGTATTATAAAGTCAGAGCCGGTATATACCTTTCCGCGCGAACTGCCGCCGCGTGGGAGTGGGTTTCGCCAGCCCTTGCGCATGCAGCCGCTGCGCCAAGAAATAGCGCGGCGATATTTTACGGGCGCCGCGCCGAGACAAGTGGAGAAAATTGTATCTCCGGAATTTAGTGCTAATATTTTTCTTGGAGCCCGGCTCTCTCTCTCTCTCACTCGTTAGTTACCGCGCGAGCTACTCTCTGTCATACGCACTCACCGACTCTCCTCGAAAGCCCGAGAAAAAGAGCGAGACGAAAGCAGGGGCGATGCGATTTTTATTGCGTTTATATCGCGTCATCGCAGTTATTAAACCGTACGCCCAGCGCGGTATTCTCGGCTCTTGGGGTAATTTCAAGGGCTCGTCTGGAGGAAATCGAGGAGCAAAACTGCGCAGTCGTATTGAGCTCCTCGTTTATTCCGCGAGCTTTCTCTGATAAAGTTTCGAATAGCGGGCTCTCGGTGTAAACTAACCATGGGCTCTCATCATGTTACCGCGATGCATCAACGTCCCCGCGTATATGGCCCAGCTCTCAGCTGCTTTTCGGGCTTTAATTAAAACTTTATTTGGATTGATGGGCTTGTTATCGCGCGTGTCGTGAATGAACTTTTGTATTAATTTTAACGACGCGCAGGGCGCCGCAAACAATTGCCTATGCATATGCATACACAAGCCCACACGCGAGCGCGCGGCCTTTTTGATCGCGGCTCGTTTGCTTTGGCTTGCTCCCGATACCGAACCGGGGTAATAGATTTTATTAAAATTTTCCAGGACGCCGACGCCTCGCCTATATACCCGCAGCCCCCCTCCATAATATAAACCGATGAATATTTTAACGCCCCGGTATTGAAATGATAAATATTTTACATATTTCGCATTACGCGGCCGCTCTCCGATCTATTCAATTTTATATTTCGCGCTGGCCCCGCGCGCGTTAATTGAATTCGTTGAAATATTTTTCCGATAAATACTCTGGCCCACATCTCGGCCCCGTAACGCGAGATCCGGCTTATCACTTTTGAAGCAGGCGATGAACGCGCCGTTATACGGCCGAAGCGCGTATTTATACGGCTGGAAACGCGCAGTTTAGCCGCGCGCGCGCGCCGTTTTAATTCATCCGGCGCGCGCGAACTTCATTAACGCCCGGGGCATTTTATTTGCGAACAAAAGATGAATGGCCCCGGAACGTTTGTTTTTCCCCCGTGGGCCGGCGGCCGGCATATCTGCGCAGCGAGATGAGAGAGAGAGGTAGTTTACGATCGCCGGCAGCTCGACGTCGCCGGCAAAGTTTTAAAGTGCACTTAAAACAGCTCTACGGAGTATCGTTTTTCGCGCCAGCTCGACCATCATCCGGCGCTAGGACGGCCTTTAATCTCTCTTCTTCTTATTACCGGAAAATGGCCGTGTTTCAACTCGAGCGAGCCCGCGTAGCCGGTGGAATCGACTGAGGAATCCCGGATTGATGGCCCCGGCGAATGCGTTTAATCAAACAAACTCGTTTATCTTTTAGCGCTTCGGAAAGTTCGCGTTATTCCAATTAAAGTTTGATAAATATTGATTCCAACTTATACATTTCATAATAAAGTTTCGTCGAACATTTTCCGAGAGTTCAGAGTCCTGCTTTTTATCCGGTAGTGAATCAGATAACAAGCTGCAGTGTCTTCGCATTAGAAGCGCGTATTTTCCCAGTGATTTTAGCATATTTAACAGAATAACGTCGATTCATCGCGGCGCACGGCCGATCAATGCCGCGCTGATTTTGATTGAAAACTCAATACACTGTTTAAAAGCTTGTCCGCCGCGCAAGCTCACAATGCATCTAGAAACCTAAATATTTCAATCACAATATCGACATCCCTGCGCCCCAGCTACTAAAGAAAAAAAAACAATAAATCCCGGATGAGAGAGCTCGAACAGAAAAAAAAAGTATATTCCACCCTCGGAGCCTCCTCCTTCTATAGAGACGCAGCCGCGCGCGCGCGAGCTGAAAACGGCACGCGTCAATCGCGATGCACAAAGTAGCTCTAGAAGAGAGCTTGCGATAAGTTCCATCGAAATAATTTTACATATAGGCGGCTCACGGCGAGGCCTGATCTGAATATACTTGAGAGAGAGAGACTAGGCTCTTTCGTGGGCTTGCGGCGTGCCGCGCATTTCGAGCAGAATTCGAGCCGCGCGGCTCTCTGTGCGAGAGCTCGCGCCATTGTCGCGTAACAAATAGACGTATATTCCGGAGGCGCGGCGCAAATCCAGCTGGTGCGCCGGGGCCCGCATGCGTGTCACGTATCACTTTCCCGGGGGCGGCCGAGCCCTCTGTAAACACGCCTGTTTACGATAATATTCAGCCTCTAATGCTAACGAGACGGCCTATCTCTTATCCGCGTTTGTATCTCTCCCCCCTCCCTCCTCCCTCTCCTCTCGAAGCATACCTCTGCAGGTTCTCGGTATATAACTATAGCTATGGGTATGGTATGGTCTGGTGTTATGCTCGCAAGACACTAGGCGACGCGCTTTGCGAGAGCTTGAGGGTATATAATGTATTACTCGGCTCCACTTCGCACTCGATTCGATCTGTATAAACTCGATGATTCGTGCATTATGCATTCGCTTTATCTTCTTTGCCACGGCTGGACGTGCACGTATATATTATATACATATATATATACGTTGCGGACGTATTGCGCCTCCACGCTTGGTAATATCGAGCGCTCGCGCCGCGGACAGCTCGAGAGCCGAGTTATTAATTAGACTAATTGGCAAAATGACGGATATTATATTTCAGAGCTGCATTTATTTATGAAAAGTTATGCCGCTTTTCTGTGGCTGACTCTATATTGCGAGCGAGGAAGAGAGAGAGAGCTTGTTGCTGATTTGCATGATATCGCATTTACGCTTTTTCATTTCGCGTAGCGGCGCCCCCGCATTGTTCGCGCATTTTATCGGGAAATTATATAGTCTTTCTAATTAGCTCGATTGTCAAAAGCGTTATTGGAGATTGAAGATTATATAAGCGTTCCGAGAATAAACAATGCCGGGGCCACTCTGGCTAACTTTGATATTAAAATTTTTCAATCTACCGAGGGGTTGGGAGAGATGCAGATAGGTAGCATTTGCTGTAGAATAATAAGTGCAAAAATTAATACGTTTCGCCACTTTCACAGCTTATGACATTGCATTTAATGAGTAAAAACAACAATAAAAATACAATCTAAGCAAATTACGAGTACGTTTTCGAAAAACGCCACTATCGTGTTTACTTCTGTGTACACCCGTTTGAAGTATTCAATTAAAGCCCTTGAATACTCGATATTACAGAGCATCCCGAGCGATAATTTATACATTTCCGTCAAACATTTGCACAACTCAAAATAATGAGAACAATGCAAAATCATTGCTAATTGTTGCGTCGCTCAATTGAGTCCTCCACAACAACGCGTCCCGCAGGCGTCATATTTAATTGCTCGCGCACGCCAGCGACACATGATTTCTATAAAGTATATCAATTATCATAATTACACTCTGCCCAGTCTTCTAACACGTATTTTCTATTGCTTGTTTCAGGTGAGTAGCGGCGACACTCAAGCGCTCGCACATAGCTCTTCGCTACGTGCACTCGAGCGGCCACGTCCGGCAGTTTTCGTCACACCCAGACACGTATACATATCCAGCAGTAGCAGCATCTGTGAGAATTCCTAATTAGAGTTCCGAATTCGCGGGGCTAAATCATCGTGCCCCCGTAAACGAGGCCAAAAACGCGCGTTTCTTCGCCGACACTTTGGCGAGAAAAAAGCCAGGCGCGCCGCGAAACTTTTCGCATTTACTCCGCTCTGTGCGCGCAGCGGCGCACAGCAACGAGCCATTTCGGCTCTCGGCTGAGCGAGAAAACGTGTACGTCTATATACACACATCGGCTGGGAAAAATGCCGGTGTACGTATAAGCTTATACAGAGAGGCTCGAGTTCGGCTCTCCCGGCGCGCGCCCCGCTCGTAAAAACTACAAACATAATTTGTCAGGCACAAAGGCGATTGCCTCTTCGCACCCTTCGCTCGCGCCTTTTTCCGGAGAAAAAGAGCCCGAGGGGGAGGTAGAGAGCGCGGACTTATGCGAAATTGGCAAAAGTTCGGGGCTATACTTATCGAGCCGCCGCCTTTGAGCTATATTCGCGCCCACAGCCAGTTTTCACCCTTCCCCCGCGCTCAAGAGTTTGCTTTGTTGGCGCTGTGGGAATCAGGCGCGTGCGCTCCGCGAGCTCACAATGAATATGTCTAAATGTACATACGGAACGATGCTCGGGAAGCTCGGCAAAAAGCTCGACTGATGCCGCTTCAGCCGCGATTTCACGAGGGCTAAGGATGGCAGGTGCATTAGTCGCGCCGTCGCTCTCTACGTATGAGCCCCCAGGAGAAATCATGAGGTCTTACAGAGCAGCCCCGCGGCTGAGAGCTAGAGCCGAGTGGCCCTAATAAATCCTAATATAAATCGCCCCCTATTACTCATATCTCGCCCGCCCGCGCGCGCTAGCTCCTCTTTCTCGGCGGGCGACGACTTCGATATCTCGCGGCGCTGTCTAGCGAAAGGGAGCGGCTGCTCTCGGAGGAAGAAAAAACAAGTATCATTGAGCGAGAAAGTTACTGCGATACATAAATCTGCATTATTCGACGGACTGCCAAAGCGTTTACCCTTGTTCTAGATAAATTTTTTCTCTCCCGACTCCGGCGTGCTTTCCTTACAGTCGGCCTCTCTCCCCCGTGATACATTCGCTCTCGCGTGCGTGCTGAATAACAAAATCCAGGCGCGCGCGCGCGCGCGCGCTCCTATTAGCATATTGCCCTATACTCGGGGATAGCGTTGCTTAGGAAACTTACGGGCCCTGATAAAACTTTTTCCGAATCCAGGGAGAGCGGCACGCGCGAATCGCATGCTTTACTCCCTAATCACGGGCTTTCTTTCTCCCGGAATGAGGATTCCGACAAATTGTTTATAGTTTCGATAAGCAAACTTTTTCCATAAATATCTCATCGAGCCGGGTTTAACACCGGGCTATAAATAATTTATATCGCTCTATTTCCGGCGCTCCTCGCTTTTTTCGCTCGACGAAATCGACCGATCGCCGATTAGCCCAACTCGATACACGCGAAATAACGAAATACTCCGACGACTGGCAATATCAGTAAACTTGCGCGGCCGGCTTGTTAGCCCGTATCGTAGACACCCGGATATATGAATTTTCGGCATGAAGCAGCCAATAGCCAATGTTTGCACTATTGAGCTATCCGCGTACGCAGACATACACGGACACGAGTGGCCAAAAACTGCAATAAGCCTGGGGCATTTTTCGGCAAATATCGATCCTCAGAGAGCCAGAAGCGCCGCAGCCGAGCGATGTATATAATAGCCTTTCGTCGGCGCGACGGGCAGACTCGTCTAGAAACGAGGACCACTCAAAAGTCCACGGGCGACGAGAGGCAGGAGGCTCGAGACCGCTTGGAATCTCGGCTTTGATGGCGCTTCTCTCTAGCCTTGCGTCTCGGCACGTCTCGTTTCGTTTTCACGCCGGACGTTTAGCATTTTTTCCGCGTTCGTCAAACCCCGCGCGAGCCTTTTTAATATTTGCCCTCGTCAGTCGGCGGGAATATCAGTGTAATCTGTTCGCTCATTCGGATATTATTGCTCGTAAAAACGGCGCTTGAAAATTGTAATTAAGAGGAGCTTGCGAGCCGAGCTTGCGCC
The DNA here is from genome assembly GCA_900480035.1 of Eupelmus urozonus. Classification (NCBI taxonomy): domain Eukaryota; kingdom Metazoa; phylum Arthropoda; class Insecta; order Hymenoptera; family Eupelmidae; genus Eupelmus; species Eupelmus urozonus. Next base: position 40,010 of record UELX01000264.1, on the reverse strand, counting down.
GCAATCACGATTTTCGAGGCTATATTCGATTTTCACGCTGCTCTGCACTTGGGGATATTGGATTTTATAATTTATGTAGCGCGAAGCACCCCACTTCTTTCCTCCGATTTAATGACCTTTTTAACAACTAAAACACTGTCCGCTCGAGCTTTTAAGTTCGATTGCGTCCGATCGGGCTCTTGACTCTTTTAATGCACTTGCGACAAAACGCTGTTTATATTGCTGCTGTATGAATTTTAATACTAAAAACGGCTTTGTAAGAGACAATTTTTTCTCTTACAATTAGAAATTTTAAAACTAACGGGAATTAAACTCTTCTTGTAAAATCTATTGGCGTAATTGCGGCGTGTGTGGACAATTACACTGATAAAGTCTGAGCGTTAGTATGTTTTTTAATTTATTTAGTTTTGTTTATTATACTGAAAATTTTACGGCGATTTCTTTTATGATTGTTTCATATTCAATTTTATTAGAGTATAATTTATATTATGCGGATATTACATTATACTGATGAAATCCTTGATATTCCGTCAATACTTTGAAATTATATCACATTATTAAATGATTGTATTTGATTTTTAACTGAAGGTGGCCGTTTAAAAACTGTATTGATTTAGTACGTTATGGCATAAAACTTAAGCTATCACTTGAAACTTTTAGAGCACATCTCATTAATTACCGAGAGAGTTAATTAATAATTACGCAATAAACATAAAATTGTTCAATATTCCTGAAGCACCATTACAGCGAATAATATAATTTAAAATAAATAAGGCAGATGGGCAGTAAAAATCTGCTCATACGCATAAAAAAGAAAAAAATCATAAAAACACAAGCATTTTAAAACATCCTGTAGCCATAAATCAGAGATTCAAGCCCGGCGAGGGCTGCGGATAAACGGCGACGCACACGGGGCGTAGTGGGGGCTGCGCTTTGAAAATTAAAAATTGCAGCACGCTCGCGTTAAAGCGCGCAATTTACACACTTCTCTGGCTCTCTAATTTATAGACCGTCAGCATACGTGCTTCGAGCCCGGCTCTGTAACGGCAAAAGGAAAGTCGCGAGGCTTATTAAAACGAGATAAGCCGCTGCCTTTATCTTTTCCATTATTATTCATAAAGTTGAAGTTTCGCCAGTGCAGAGCACCGCGCGCGAGATTCGGCGGCGTATAATTAAAAGCCCTCTCTCTAGCCTCCCCGCGAAGACACGTGCGTTTAACGTCGGTCACCGCCTGTGATGGCCTCGCACGCAACGGGCATACGGAATATATGCAGCCCGTCCCTCTTCTGCGCGCGTATACAGCCCACGTAAGAGCACCGAGGCACAATTGCACACGTACGCGCCTTACGTGTTTCATGTTCCATATCCACCCCGCGGAGAGAGAGAGAGAGACAGCTGCCGCGCGCTGGCGTGACGTTTCGACCTGTCGTTTTTGCTCGGGCAGAATAATTACGTGTAATGCCGTACACGAGATCTCTGCAGGCGTGCGTGTAGCTATTATGCCGCTCGAGGAAAAAGGGAGCTGAATGCAGGTGCGCGCACGAGAGCGGTCACCGCAGCCGCCAGCGAGTCCCTCTTTTTTTTCGCGCGGACCGCACTAATCATCGCGCTGTGTCCCTTTTGCCCTGCGGCCTGGTATTCTTCCTGCTTTTTCAGGGCCGAATGTCTTTGTTTTGTGTCTTTCTCTCTCCGGGGGCTTACGGTTACTAGAATTGGCCGTTTCTGATTCTTAAGATTGGAACTGGCTAATCGCTGGCTTTCTTGCTCTGTCATCGGTGTGTTCTGTAGCGGTTGCCTTCGGGGCCAAAAGGACAGTAGGACATTTTCACCGAAAAACGTTAGACTTAATGTAAGGCTTGAAAAGAAACAAAATTTACAGAAATTGTGCTTGCACCTGTGATTCCGCGCAGGATGTTAAAAAAAAAGGCTAACTTTACAGAGAAAAAAACTTATTCATTTAGCCTAGAGTAAAATATCCAGTTTTAAAAGTGACTTTTTTCCAGAAGAATTTAGAGAGCACTAATTTCGAGTACAAACAGGATGGGCATATTTTACTTTGATTCCGGACTTGGCCTCTTACGTGCGCTAGAGCTCGCGCGTTTTAATTAACGCCGTTCCCCGGGAGCGAGCTACAGCGCTACTCTCTCTCTTTCTCTCTCTCGCACGAAAATGTAGCCCTCTCATTTAGCAAAAATTACACCCGTTTCATTTTGTAATTTAGCCGATCATTAATTCCCATCGTTTATTTTTTCCCTAGTCCATTAAGCCGCGTATAAAAAGGTTTAATACGCACGCGCGAAAAGTGAGAGAGAAGCGCGAGAGCCGCAAGTAGACGGCCACTACGCCGAGAGTCGTGAATTTCAATTAACATAATTGACGAGCAGCCAGCGGCTCTCCGGGAAAAAATCTTAAAGCTTTAGATACACACACAAAAAAAAGGCGCGTACCCGGCGCGCAAGGCTCTTGGTACGTAGATATGTATATAAAAAAAACGGCTTCGCCGCTGCCTGCTTTGGGGAGTTAAAGATGTAACCGCTCTCTCCGCCTCTCTCTCTTTCTTTTTATGGCACTTGGCTTTTATCACAAATTACGCGTACGTACATCCCGCGAGAGATGAGAGAAAAGAGCTGAAATACTTAATTTTTATGATGGTACGATGTGTATTAAGAAAACAGTCTGAAAATGAAAGTGCTCGGAACCTTTAATAAACCGAGCCTTTCTAAATTAAAAGCTTTTTCTGCGGCTCCCGAGAGCTCTTATCGTAACGAAACAGAAAAACATTAAAAAAAAGTATGTAAAAACCTTCATTTATATTATAATACCTCATCAACAGAGGAATAACGGTAATAATTAATGCTAAATCCCGCAAGCAAAGGTGACTGCAGGCACCACGCGTGAAAGGCAGCTGAAAAAGTCTATTGTCCCAGGCGCGGAGCATTCTAATATAATGACGGCAATCGAAAATCAAAGCCACAAAAGAAGGAGCGACAGTGACGTAAAGCCACTTCCGCCAGCCTTCAATGTTTTTACCCCAGCCAATTACTCGCTTTCGTTAAAATTAACTCGAAATTGCCAAAGCGACTATCTCACCTCGACGCGTGTATATACATATCCAAAGAAGACTACGCTTGTCTGTCGACTACGCCCTGCTTCGATTCATCTATCCCCCCCTCCGTCGTCGTTTCTCCTCCTTTTTCTTCTCCTACACACTTCCTACTATTCTTCCGGCGCGCGAGCACCTCTCCACCTCCCTCCCGATAATCGACCTATTATTCACAGTCAGTTTTGATGAAACTTTATTGGCCAGCTCCTTGCTCGATTTGTCTATCATGTCTCCGGCTTCCCGCACGGGCTAATCATTTTTGTAATTTTCTGCCGCCTACGCCCACACCTTGCTCTTTTTTTCTGTGGTAATAGCGTTGAAAGATAGCTTGATGACTTGCCCAAATAGACGGTTGCTCTTACGGTTATATGGATGGAGGGGGCGCAGTGTTCTTAGTGTGAATGAATCGATCAATCTTTTTTTATAAAGTTTAAAAAAGGTTTAGAATGTAATTGTATTTTAAAGTTTTTTTTTTAAGTAATAGATATATGTATGCTTATAAATACCTATTATTGCAATATCGCTTTAACGAGTGCTTATTTTACTTCTACTTTCTCATTCAAAATTTTTTATCCTTTCAACAATTTTACGCAACGCTCACCAAGAATCTTTAATCGATCAAATAATTATTTTTCAAAAACAACCCACCAGATGCTAATAAAACAAACATTTCGCAACTATGCCACTGATTTCAATCCATCCATCACAATCTATGAAAAGTCGTTACGAAACGCACTGCACGAGTTTTCGATCAGCGCGGCTCGTGACATTTATGTAACGACTCTGCCGGCAAAGAGAAAAAAGATAAAAATAAAAAAAAAAAAAAGAAACATTCACCCGGCGAGCATTATTTTTTTAAGACCATACCGCCATAGAGCGGCGTTATACATTTTTTTCTATCGAGATGTGCACTTTTTCACGTCGCGCAGAAAATTGTTACGCGCCACGCTCAAAGCGTCCGCTTCCGTAGGAGCCATTCCGCTAGCGCACAGCCGCACCGTAAAGCCAGAGCATAATCATAAGCATATATATATAAAAGCGCGCTGTGAAACGATGCGGCATCCGCAAAAGAAGTAACTTCCCTTCGCCGCCGCTGTGTATACACATACATCTGCGTACCCAGAAAATTGAATGAACGCATCGCTGCGGCGATTTTCGTAATTCCCGGGGCAAGATTATTCCGAGGGCTGTCGCATTAGGGCTGCGGGGGCGGGCGCGCTAAAAAATATCGCAATTATGAGGAACGACGCGCGAGCGCGCCTAGATATCAGACAGAAGCTGCGCCGCGCCGGATATTTGCATAGGAGGACCGTCGTGCATCCAGTGGTGGCACTCGGCTTTAATGCCCATGCATCATGCATATTCAAACCGTCCCCGCGCCCTCTAGCCTGTGCTACAGCTGTACGCGAAAGCCAAATCCCACCGCGCGTCTCCCTCTCTCCTCTCTCTCTGTCTCTCTGATCCCCCAAGCTACCATTCGCTCCTACTCTCCCCCTTTCTACGGCTCTCTTATTGAAAATCAAAATTCAACCGAATTAGTGGAGCAGCAGCGCGGCGCTCCGCCGGTAGTGTAGGTGTACGCGTTATCTCGCGCGCAGGCCCCCGCGAGTTTATTGACTCCTTTATTGCCGGAAAGCTAAAGCGACAGTTTTAAAGTGCAGCCCGAGGAAATTCTTTTTCACTTAAACGTCCCGTAAAATTCTTTCATTTACGAGGCCGGCGCAGCGCCTCGCGCCGGTGTACTTTATTTTTTAAAATATAGCTGAGAAAATGGAGCTCACCCCCCGCACGCGAGCGAACAATACGGCCGCGACGATGAGGTAATGTTTTAATAAACACTCGCGAGCTTTGTTTTTATTATTCATTTGTTTATGTTCGGACGCGGATAGAGCCGTTGATTTTATTAGCTCGGGAAATTGATTTTCCAGTCGGGGCATATTCTGATTTCGTCATTATTAATCCGAGTTTAGGTTCGAAACATTCTGTTAAATAAGTGCTGCATTAGTTTCCGTTCTGTGAAATTGAATTATATTAATCTTACTGGAATAATTTGCAAACTAATTGCAACTTTCAAATTAATTAATACACGAAGCGCGGGGGTATATAAAGCCCGTTATTTTTGCCACATCCCCGCGTATAAGCGCATCTCTCGGCGCCGGAATTATTGGGTGAGCATTCCCTATTAAAACTTACGAGCGCCGGGGATGAATGTATTATTCCACACACTATTTAAATGCAAAACTTGGTAATTCCAAGTGTACTACTTCCGCTTTCTCCGACTGCGCCGCAGCGAGTTTCCCAGCGGTGGCTTCTACGTGTAAGTGAATTCTTGCCTGCAATTAAACTTCCTAGACGACAGATCGAGCTCTGATCGCAAGAGCGCGCGCACGCCTTGACCAAACCGCGCCGCAGCTCTCTCCCGAACTTTAAGCGTTTATGCAAATGTTGCCCCTCTGCTTCTGGATCAAACTCGATCGATTCGAGAATGGTAATGGACTAATTTGCCTCTCTATGTTCATTTGATGGACTTTGTAACAATGCGCAATTCAATTCGGAATCTTTCCCCTCGCGCCGTGTTTTCGTGTTTCGCTAAATAATCGGATTTCCCAGTATTTTTCGACTTTCATTAAACGCGCCGCGAGGTGAATCTATCGGTTTTGCGAAAAGTACGCAATTACGGAAGGAGCCGAGGCAATCGTCGTTTTTAATTGAAAATAAAACACAATGAGAAGAAATATAAAATACAATAACCCGCGGGATCGTCGCGGAGCCGCGACGGCTGATGCCGCTAAAAAAAGGCTTTATTACATTTAAAATGGGGAGGATTTATTTGGACGGCAGAGCGAGGGGGGGATAAACCTAGGAATTATTGCGCGGGCGTCGGCGCGTTACCGAAGCGAGAAATTGTTTCGAAAGTATAAATCGTAATAAAAAATTTTTCAATCATTCCCGCCGACTGCCGTCGCCACCGCGACAATAATATAATCCCTTTTTGATTATTCTCTGCTCGGTCGGCGCTTTTCCCATAGCTCGCCCGCACGGCCTGCTTTCTTCCTTTGTTCCCGCGCTCGCCCAGCTTCTTTTTTTCCACTTTCCTTCTCTCTCCCCCTCCGTTCTAGCCGCGCGCTCGTTCCTTTGGCCGGAAAAGGAGCCACTCGGAAGCGCGCGTATATAAGCGGGACAGCATCTCGCTTATTCGTTCTGGCCGAAAATTCAAAGGGCCGAGGGAGCAGGCCGCTCTTAGAGTTGCCGGGACGACGCTCGACAATGCGCCGAAGAAAGAGCTCCGGCCGGGCCAGCAGTTTAGCCAACTTTACGATTTACACTGGCCGCCGTTCTCTGTTTCGCCGAATGTCTTTTCGCCCCTGGGCCACACTCTTCTCGGTGCCGCATAGTGTATAGCTTCTTCTTGGGACGTGTACATGTGCGTGGAAGGCCGAGGAAAAAGAAAGGGAAGGTATACAACAGGCGCGTGTCTGTCAAGGGGTCGACGTGAGCTAGCACAGGACGAAGGGACGGCTCTCTCTCACATTCTGGAGCAACGCACAATGCATATCCCTTGATCTGACGTTGACGTGGACACACGCGTGTATATATAGAGGAGGAGAAATTCGGGGTGCGCCGCTGGTATATGTACGTGTACGTTTGCGTGCGAGTCGACCGGAAAACAAATAAATCCGCGCGAGCTCTTGTATATTCAAAAATTGACGGAATTCCTGCTGGCCACTTTGTTGCAGCTTTTGTTCGTGTTTGTGTGCGGACGCGCTGTTGAGTTTTTTGCTATTCGCTCTCTCTCTCTCGCGGTCTAGTCAGTTTCGAGGAAAATGAAAAAATAGCAAATGTTTCACGGTGCCGGCAAGTTTTTATCGATTTTAAATCGCGTAATTGAAACAGTCGGATTTGTGTATAGACGCTTGCTCTACGGACGCTTAACAATTTTAAATTGTACGTACAGAGCGTGTAAAGTTGTCGGTTGCGTAAATATTGTACTATTTCGAATTCTTTTATACAAGGTTTGTTTACATTTACACTGAAGTGAATAGAACACTTGAGCTTTTTATTTACGTCTTGAAAGCATTATTATAATTAAATTAAAAAGGCTTTTACTGTCATGTGAGCATGCATTTGACACAGGAAAGAGACGTATATAATAGGACAAGAAAATAAGATTTATTCATATTTTTAGTTTTAGCATTGCGTAATATAGTAACTAGATATAAATTAGTTACATTAAGCACTGCGCGGCTCTCTTTCAAAAAATATGGTTAGTTAAAGCCTTAGAAGTTGAAAACATTTTTAAATTAAAGTTTCAAAAAATATGAGAATTTTATTTACATTTTAATTTATCCAGCTAGAGTTTTCAAGTTACTAAAATTATAAAAAATAACTGGAAAGTGACGAATTTACATAAAATCTTATTTAACAGTCAGAACTTTATCATTTCCTTCTGTCTTTTATATTGTTGAACGAATTAGAGTTAAATAATTATTCATCTAAAAATAGCCAAATTTAATATACTGTAACAAGTCGCAACGTACACAAATTTTGATAAATGTAATTTCAGTTATACGGATTCGTAAGTAGATTGCAGAAAATTCTACCTCAGCCAGTTTGGCTTTTCATTTTGTTCAGCTTGACATTAAAAACCTCGTAATTAAACAAATTTTGTTTTCATATACAGCATCGTGCCATTGTTTCATTTAGCTTTTAATTAAACTACAACCAACTCTAATTTTTTTAACAAAACCAGTTATTTTAATAAAACTCGGCCTTTTCCGCAATTTTTTTCAAGCATGTATCGCTCGCCTAAAGGAATTACGCTCACTCTGATTCGTCTATTATTCCGCAGTCGCAGTTTCAATTTTTCAAAAAGGTTTTAACATTTCTACATACACAGCGCGAAAGAGCACATGGTAAATCTTCCAAAGCTACGCTAGCGGCGCCAGGTCGCCGGATTTTTATTGCGCCGAGGATACAAAGTCCCCTTTGTCATCATCAGTCGAACCAGCCGAGCCGTATGATCAGATTCTTTTTAAACGTCGGCACATACAGAGAAATTTTGCCGTTTGCGACACGCGCGCAGCTGCGAGCACTCCCCGTCCTTGTCACACTCGTTCTGTCCGTTTCGATCATCGTAACTTTAATCACACGCTCCAACGCCCCGTTAAATGAATTTGTGACAACGTCATGAGCACCGCAAGATTATCCTTCCTGTTTATTATCATTCTGCAATCGCGTCAAAATATTTTTACCCGGCAGTGTTTGTCTTCCGCGTAATTCCCACCGTACCGCCTTACATTAACTCCCACGCTCCTCCGCCCTCCTTGTTTTTCTTTTCCTTTAAAGCGTCGCCCGGACCGAATGAAATAAAAAAGAAACGCGTATAAAATTGCGCAATCATCGTTACAGTTTATTACTTTTGATATCACCCCAGCTGGAAAATCACGACTCACCTTTAATTTCCCTTCTGTAATTATATTTGCCCGTAACATTCGACCGGTTCGCGTTTACTCTAGCCCCATAATAACAACGATCCTATCTATCGGCGGGGAAAACGCTCGGGTTACCGCGAAGAGACAGAGAGCGAGTCAAAGAAGTGTAAGCGGCTTATTTGTTTTGACGTCTGATAAATACCCGCAATTAAGCTTGATGAAGATCGTCGCTCGTCTCGCCGGCGTGAATGAAGCCCGAGAGAGAGAAAAAAATAAGAATGGAGGGTCGCGCGGGGTGAGATAACGCGCCGTGAATTTCGCTTGGTATTTCGAGGAAGATCAAGAAGAGCGCGTTAGTGGTGTCTAAACGACGGGCGGAAGTTAAAAAATAAAGGGCAGGACGCTCGCGAAATCTATCACGGAAAAGAGAGCCTCTCTCGTGCGTTCCCTTATCTTCGAGTTCCAATACGCAAGAGAGTGAGAGAGCGTGCGGTTGAAGTTCTCTCTTCTGGGTCGTTTGGAGAGACGCGGGGGCGCAGGGGAGCCCCTCGCGCCTTAATGCAATAAATGATCTCATTTCGGTGATAACTGTCTTGATATATCACAACCGCGAGGGTTTGACCCTGCTCTCTCTCTCTCTCTTTCTGCCTGCTGCTGTGCCGTACAAACGTGTATATATAGCTCGGAGAGCTATCAAGCTCTCGGCTTTTCCCTCTCTTTTCTTCGCTTGCATCGCGAGGAGGAGGAAGATCAGCCGGATGCAGCCTCGATAAGGACACACGGCGGAACTCGCGATATATACTCCTTCTTCGGCTCTTATCGCCGGGCGGGGATCGCGAAAAAAACGCGTTACGCTAACGCGCCCGCCGGCTATAAATTGTCCCCGGGAATGCGCAATTGAGGCATCAATTTTCAGCCTCAACTCGCTCTCGAGAGCGGCATTAGAAGCCGGAGATAAACAAAATGAGATTGTTTTGCGGAACGAGTGCAACTATTATCGTGGAAAACAGTTTGGAAAGTAAATTAATCACGGGTCGATCTTTCATTCTAATCATACCGAGACATCGCTCTAATCGGGAGATATAGCTCCCATAAGAAACAATAAGACGCTTACGAAATTAATAAATCGGGGCGCGGGCCGTCCATTAATTCGAAATGAAGCAATTGGCATGCAGGAGCGGCATATGGGCTCCAAGAGGAATTGGCACTGGAGCAGGTTTTATGTCGTGCGAGAATAGGAGAACAAAAGTAGTAAAACGCTCGGGGAAAGAAGAAGAAGAAGAAGCGCCGGCGGAGTAGCACTTGGTATAAATATCAAAGTTTTCGTCGCTAGCGCTGGCGTTCACGCGCGGCTTTATACGCTCTCGCAGAGGGTTGGAAGCGGGGGTGGGGGGGAGGCTACTAGGCAGAATTGTTCTGGGCCGCTTAGGACCGTATATCAGGCCGTAGGAGAGAGAGAGAGAGAGAGGAGCACGCGGGTATACGCCGGTCTGGGACGAGGTTTAACGGCTCCCACTAGGGCCGCCAGTTACCACGGTCCGATGCCTACCCTCTCGAGCTGTCCGTCCTGGAATAAGGATGGCCACCACACCAGCTCCACGCGCGCGCGCGCGCCCAGAAACAGCCGCTCTCTCTCTCTCTCTGCGGGGGGAGGGTTATCCTCGTGGGGCTAGCGGGAGAGAGAAGCTATTCCGAACGGCTCTCTTTCGCGCGAGCGCGAATGACGCGCGCCCAGCGACAAAAGAACGGCCCCGCGAAAGTAGCACTTTTGAAATATATTTATCGGCGTCTCAGGAATTCAGAATCGTGCCGCAATGGCTTCCTTCTTGTCTCTCTAGGCGTCGCTGGTGTATGTAGGTCTATACGCGCGCGAGCTATTTGTTTTTAATTACACGCATGGCCGACGGTCCAAGGAAGCATCGGGAGCGCCGAGAAGTTCATATAGGCTCCGACAGCTGTGTTAAACGAGTGATGGATGAGATAGATACACCGGGCGTGCAGCCGGGCTGAATCGCGTGATACATCAGCGCAGCCGCCCGCGCGATATTAGAAGCCCGAAAAGGGCACCATGCATATTCAGCGCTGCGGCCGCCACGCTAGCTTCTCCCCCCCGCCCGTCTTATCAGATACGACTATGCGCGCGAGCTCTATAGCTTATATAGCGCCGGGGTGTAGATCGCGCCGGCGACGGGAATCTGGCCGAGACGCGAGCTTGTCAGGGCTTGATGGATCGTGTTGTCTGCTCAGTCAGTGGGCTCTCTCTCTCCACTACTCGAGACACTTTGCAAAGCTGTCTTTCGAGTAATTGGAATTTAATAAGGAGTTTAATCTTTGCTAATCGCCCTATGCAAATTCCTGACCCACTTTGTCCCACAGAGTGCAGCGAACCGCGAGCTACTCGTCCACGTTTTAGCTCTTTCTCTCTGCGGTTTTTGCAAAATGGATGTTTGTTCGCTGCCCGGAATCATTTTGTGGGAGCGCCGGTTCATGTGTATAATAAGTTGCAGCTATTTGAATTTCATGCGGCTAGATTGTATTGTAGATGGATCTTTTATTATTTGGATGCTATCTGGCTTTTTTGAATAGAGGGAGCAGGTAATAAGCCGAGGCCGTTTAATGCCCTGGAATGGGGAAAAAACAAAGCAATTATTCTATTATTTTCAGCTTTATCTTATTCCAGCAAGATAAGGAAAAATATTAAAATTTTTTTTCTCCGGGCATATCAGAAAATATAATGTAGTTTTTCCTGCTTTTTATACGCTCCCCTGAAGCCGGACGATCCCCCTCGAAGATAATTGATATATGATACCTTGAAAAGCGACATTTGGCTGCATTTTAACTCCCCGGCCAGCCCACGTCTATTTGTAGAAAGCCATTAAAATTACTATCTGATGTTTCATGATACGTACTATGATGAATACGGTTTGAACATATGCGGTATGCGCGTTTTCTTTGTTGATGTAAATATTCATCATGAAAACTATCCAAAATGATGAATGGTTTCCCACAAAATGTATATATATATAGCCCTGACTTTTGCATGGATTCAGAAACACACGTTCGGAAATCTATTTTTGTTGTCCGCTCTAGTTTCCAAGTTTATTAAAACGTACTCTAACCGAATAAAAGTTTATAAAAGTATATAAAAGTTAGTTGTTCGTAAAATTGATTGATGAATATAGCAACGTAATATCGTCGTAAAAGTTATTGAAAAATTATCGGCGAAAATGCTATATTAAAAATTGTTTACACCACTTTATTGCTACACCAGTAAGTTAACCTATAACCATCAATAAGCCCCTCTCCTACGCGATCAATATTACTCTTTACGAGCGTTAACCAAACAAATTTTAATTGCAATTTTTACGGCGCCCAACGCGCTCACAGCCAACAATCCCGCAATTACGAGATTTTCACATTCAATTGTCCGTCTTAACTGCACAATCGCATTAGGTGGGTGACTCAGCGTTCGACGCACGTACAATTCCAAAGCCTCTCGAACGCAGAAGATCCCCAGGCGCTCGCGCGGCCATTGAAAGGCCAGCTGGAAGCTGCGCCTGCACTCTTTCAAAGATGAACTTGGACCAGCCGCAGCAGCCCGGAAGTCCACGCCGCTGCGGTCGGCACGTGTGCATCTAATGCCCGCAATGTATCGTCGCCTCCCCGCTGTGCGCGCTCTTTCCTATTTCTCTCTACGTAATCAGAGAACAAAAAAGGGAAGCTAGAGAGAGATAGAGCCGGAAAAACGAGAACAATCAGCTCTGTTCTCGTTAACCAATGGCTCGGCCATTTCGAGGCGCTCGCGCTCGCTCTTATACACCGCAAAGCACTGCGCTCGCTCTCGACTTTACTTATTCCCATACACTTTCCCGGCTCTATTTATCTCTGCCGGCCGCTGACGGCGCGGCGCGCGTTGCCGTTAAACGCCGGCAAAAAAGCCGCGACGAGCTTGAGGCTTTTCCGCGAAACTTTGCCCCTCTCCGCCGTCCAGTCAGCAAAGTTAACTCGCCGGCTACTTCAACTTCGTTTGGGCGACTGGCGAAACAAAACGAAGCCACCAAAGCCACAGCGCAGAAATTTGTTTTACCGGCCGAGCGGGGGCTCAGGTTTTGCGCGAACGGAAGAGGCGTTAAGCGTATAATATAATTTATATCTGCTGGTTTACGTGCGGACGCTGGCAAAGTTAAAGTCAACTTGTTTTCCGGGATCGGGTTTTAGACAGATTGCGCGGCCAAGGCTCATTATGGAGCTTTAGTTTGGAGGATGATAACAAACGGAACGCTTGTCGGAAGTAAGAGCGAGGTTAAAAGAATGGAAGATGCAGGCTTTTAAAGTTTGTCTCTTGACTCGCAACAAAGAAGTATTATAATTGACCCGAGAAGCGGATCGGAGTTGTTTTGTATATTCAAAAGTAACGTTCTTTTCAACCAGTTTCACCCTTAATGTACAAGACTCTGTACCGCTGGCAGCTGTATATATTTGCTTACAAAAAAATGTAATGCTTCTAGGTTGCCCTGGTGTCTCTAATTGTTCTTTTTGCTCGACGCTGCGGACCAAGAAGAGAAGCAGACGTTAGCGTTTTTCTTTCTTTCATCGCAATGATGTCCTAGTTTTCTTTTCACCTATCTGGTAAGAACTGGAAACTGGAAACAGTAGAGAAATTAGGAAAATAATATCACTTGTTAATTTAGATTTTTAATAAATATAAAAATTTTCGTTGCGTTTGTTTATTTTTTTAAAATGTATTATACTTTCAATAAATTTGTAGACACTTTCATAAAACTGCCTTCGACAAAAATAAACCTTTATTGAATAAGCTAAAAGATCTTTCTCAGTAAAATGTCAACAAGAGTTAATAACGGTGACAAGACAAATTAAGATGAGACGTAGCTTTCAATATAGCAACAAAATGATACAGCAGTTTTGTAGACTTTCAGAATGAAAGGGCGGCCTCCTATAGTTGGAAGATATTTTGTGACAGATAAAGGCATAATGTGCCATATTCTGTACATTTTCCATACATTGAGAAACAATTAACTTTTGTCGATAAATGCTGTTCATACAATACCAAGAGGAATCAAACGAGCGTAATTACCTATGCAAAGTTTTAAAACAAATAACCGCATTTAATCGAAAGTTGAAGAAAAATTACCAATACGAAGAAAGCACGGAAAATATATTAATCGTATTGTGCTCTTTTGTAACGGTAGTTAGCTTTTTATCCATTTATTCAATATCGAATGTACTGAAAATGCAGAGAAGAAAGGGGAAAAAAAGTTGGCAAGCAATGTGAAAGCCGTTTCCAAGTCGGAATGCAACTTACTCTTTATATTCTCTGCGCAGCGGAAAGCGACCAATTTGCTTTTATTTCAATTTTTATACGAATGAAGAATGTACAAAAACGAAGAAACGATAATAGCCGCACGTATCGCAAATCATTTAAAATTTAACACCCAAACTTCCTTCCAAACCCAAATTTCCAGAATCATTCGAAAATCAGCTTCCCAGCAATAAACCAACTCGAAAGCCAGATCACAGAGCCATCATTCCGCCATTATCGTCGTCGTACATCGGCTCGCTATTACCGAACAAAGTAAGCGTGCAAACAGCGCATTGATACGCTCTGCGTGCAGGGGCGGTTGCAGCAGCAGCCGGCGGCACTGGCAGCACGTGTCGCCGACAAGACCGCGGCCTGCGCGTGTCTCTCTACCCACCCTCTCACTCTCGATTCAGCCAAGACAATCGCGGCGAGACTCGGCCATTACCTGGACACATTGTAACGTCCATCAGGCCGAGTCCATGCAATATTGCGCACATCCTGGGCTATGTCAAAGCAGAGGGCCTAGCCCGCCAGTTTGGTCAGTGGCGATAACTCGACGGCACTTCTGTCGTACGCGAGAGAGAGACGGAGACAGTATGTACGTGGTCTCCGATCGAAGCGGCTACTACTACACATCGTCTTTCACTGTACTGCATGGGACAGACCAGGGCTAGACTAGACTGTATACCTACTTCGTGGATGATGCGAGGAATTGACCGAGCGTCTCTCCTCTCTCTGTCTCTTCCTCCGCCCGGTGCCTTCGGAGATTCAATTATCCCGCCGCCGCTGCGAGGCCGGGGCTAAGTTCACCTTCGATCGCGCCGCGCGGCTCTCTCCGCCCTCCAACTTCCAGGACGCAACTTTTATTGGATTAAGCAGACTGGCAGAACTAAGAATTACGTGTTTTTCGATACATTAAGTAGAGCTAACAATGTAATATCGAGCAGCCGGCCTGAAATTGCGCGCCGCCTATCCGAAAACAAAAATTTGCAATCTTTTACTTGATTGCGGAAGACGATAAAGCTCATTGTAAACATTTACAATCTATAAAATGCAGCATGCAGAAGAGCGACGTTTTAACCCGTAATACGTAAACTATTGCAATATCACGCGATATAATTGGCACATCTGGCCTGGACGTATCCGCTTTGAAACGCGCAATTATTCCCACATAGAAACGCTCGCAGCACCGTTATTTTATCATTCCACAATATCAGCGCTCGCAAAACATTATATACATTTTCAAAAAAAATTTTACGACACAACGCCAAAGCGGAAGCCCTCTAGGCCGCTTGCTCTCGAATATATACGGCTCCTTCCTTTCACCTGGTGGGCGCCAAGACCGATCTGCCGCCGTCAGCCATATGCTACCTCGCTGTCAGAATATGCACCGCACACATGACTCGCGCTCTCTCACTCGGCGTGTGTGTTCCCACACGCGGCGCCTGTTTGCCGATGTTCCCTGCTTTTGACAGGTTTGGAGGAGCCACTTCCACCTATAGCGCTTGTGTGTGCTCACGTGAAATTCGATAGTCGGCCGCTTACGCCTGAATGCCAAGAAACCCGCTCTGTGTATGTGTCAAGCGATCGCGCTTCTTCTTAAAGGGGAAGCACAAAAACTGCCCGATCGCGCGCTCAATCGCAAACAAGGTCAGCGAGCAAAAAATCGTTATTTTTTTCATTTCGCCACCGGGGATGGATATTCGGAGCCGGCGAAAATCGAACAATACGTACACGCGACGAAGCAGATGGCGTCAATTTTTTTTTCCGCGCCGACGAATCATTGTCCTAGACACTATAGCTCGCAATCAACCCTATCCATAGAGAGGAGAGGCGAAACGCGAGATGGCAGAGAGTCGTCATCGGGCCATCCCTTTATCGAGAGAGTCCAATAATGGAAACTACGTCGCTGATTCTATTTTCTCTCCCTCGGGAGTCTGTGCGCACAGCCAGCGGCGCTGCAGGCCCTGGTAGCAGGGAGAGCCGCGCTGCACATACGGCCGGGCCGCACGCGCAATAATAGTTATTTATTAGCGTTAAATCAAATACGTTAACGCGCTGCCGGTGCCTCGCGCGCCGTTAGCCAATATATATGATAATGCAGACAATAATAATCCCGGAAGAGGCCACTTTAGCGCCGATCGGTCGCGCCTTATGCCGCGGCAAAGTTTACGGATTGCAGCAGGCGGGACGGAGAAAAAAAAGCCAGAATGGGGAGGATGCTAATGCGTAATTTAGTCACCCCAGCGGCTGGCGCGCACTCGAGAAAGAAGCGGCCCTTTAATTTCCATAGTCATTGTTTACGTTGTCAGTCAAAATATGAGATTAGCCGCCGCGGGGATACATATTCCCGGGCGCGCTGTGTCAACATCGGCGGAGGGCCGGCTAGTAAATATTAACGAACTTGTTGAGCTACTTGGAATGCCTTAAACCCAAACTGCAGCATTTGCATTGAGTTATGCGCGCGCACCGCATAAATTCAGCCCCTGTATGCGGCCGTAAAACAATGCTCCGGCCAACGGGGCGCGATATGCAGGTCCGTTTGTTATCGAATAGTTTGGCCAATCACTTGCGGCTTTTCTAAATAATACGCCATTTCGTTTCTCTCAGCGCTTCGCGCAAATTGTTTCTGAATACACGCAGCTAGAGAGAGAAATATTGACAAACATTTTGATTGCGTTACGAAAGTCCAGTTACAGAGGGGAAGAGAGAGCGAGAAAGAGGCTTCGCAGCGACAAAGCAAAACAAAGAATCCAATCAATTAGCAAGGACAATAGACAGGGCGATATACTCGATATTCCTTTCTGCACACGCGCTTTCTCTCTCTCTCGAGCTCTCTCACAAAGCCGATTCAAAAGTAATCTGCGCGCGCGAGAGGCAAATTGAGTTTGACGCTCACGCCTTGGCGAATCGAAAGCGCCCTCGTCTTTTTTAGCCCGCTAGCAGGCACGTAACGGGGTTATATGTGCGCGCAGAGAGACGACGAGAGAGCGCATATATATACATGCCCCAGTGAGTGTGAGTGTGCACTTGCATACTGATGTTTCATTAGCCAGGCGCGCGCGCAGGAGAGAGAGAGAGAGAGCGGCTCTTGGACTGTCAATCAAGTGAGGGCGGCGTAGGCCAGATGCGTCTCTCTCTCTCTGCGGCCGCTCTTCTCGAGAATCGAACGATCCCCGCTCGCGCGCGCGCGCTCCGTGTATAAGGGGATACAATTATCCAATGTTTGATTAGCCATCCGCGCTCTCTGGCAATCTGCTTACGCCGTTAGCTATATAGCGCCGCTCGAGCGCGCATACCACGCGGAGAGGAGGCCCAGTTCGCTCTGCTGCACCGAGCACAAAGCTTATATACACCTCCCCACGGGAGAGAGAAAGAGGAGAGCTAACCGATAGTCCGCGGGAGAGAGCTAGCTTTCTCTCATCCCCGGCGAGCGAGCTTCTTCGTTCCTTTTGTATATACCTAACGGGCATATTAAACCGATTTTCTAGGGAGCGCGGACGGGGGCAAAGAGCGGGTTTTCTTGGGGAGAGATGCGCGAGAAATCCCCCAAGAGATCGCTAAGCAAAGCTCCGCGATTTGGGGCGAGCTGTACTCGTTCTTTGCTTTCATGCTCTCACGCTCCTGCCTCCGCTCCCTGCCCCTGCCCCAGCCTCGGCGCGCTTTTTCTTTTGAAATTCTAAACTAACTTTTCGCCGAAGAACTTTGATGTATTAAGGGGAGGAGAAAGCGATTCTTAATCCATAATCCAGATCAACGTTTCAATTCCACTCTCTCTCCTCTCTCTCTCTCTTCTCGAAGATTAAAATATTTTCCGCGAGCTTAAAAGCGACGACGAGCCCGCGCTTTGTCGGCCCGACGTCACTTTGACGGCGTTAAGCTGGGGTTTGTCTCCTATTTCTCGACCGAGAGTGAATAGCGGAAGCAAGTTTCGCGAATGATTATATCCCGTTCCTCGGAATGCGATATTAAATCTCGTCGATACAAGATCATTTGTACGATTTCTCTAGGCGATCGTACAGAAGTAAAACAGCTAGGGTGCGCGCTCAGTACAATAAAATAATCCAATAGGAAAATGTTTGCCTACATTATTTCAATCAAGCACGCCGTAAATCTCAGCCATTTAATCCCATTGTTCCGAGTGCCAGCTCTGGGGGTTATAAAGAAGGCGAAAGTTTAACGACATAAATGCAAATAAGAAAAGTTTACTACTCCGGTCTTGCGACATCAAAGTGCGTCGTTTCAAAGTCAAAAAGCAACCCTCACTTGCGCGCGCGCACACACTTTAATGGTGCGCGACGTCAGCGGCCGAGAGACAGAGACTAAGCCATCGGAATATAAAGCGTAATCGCGTTTTGATGCTCGGCCCGGGCGCTCCTCCATCATCGTAAAAGCCCAAACTCGGCCGGACAGTTTCTGGGGATTAATTACGAGCGGCTGGGCCAATCGCGCGCCCCCCTCCCTCATATATATTCCTAGCCTCGGACTGATTCAGCCCGCGTATATGCGTTATCTGATCGCTCACTTCAAAACAGATAGTTGCTCCCTTTCTCAGTTTTTGCTCTCCTCGGGATGCACCCGCGCGCTCTCCCAGAGGCGCAGCGTGTGTGTGATTACGTTAGCAATCACTCGACGCGCTGCGTGTATGTAGTATGTAGGGGGAGAAGCCAGCGTACTCGCTCTCCTTTCTCTGCTGGCGAGGAGGAGCTGGAGAAGGCTTGTAACTCGTTATTAGCGAGGCGGAAGGGTGGACTGCGCGGCGCGCTGGCAGAATAGATGCCCCGGCGATGATAAACGCGCCGAATCGAACGGCTGATCGACTCGGCGAGGGCAGAGCCGAATGAATGTTTTATCGCTAAATTGTTCGTTTCTCTTTTATGTGTTTTTCTCCTCAGCCGTTTGTTTCCTTTCTTTCCACTGGGCTTTTGCGGCCTGCAAAGTTTTTATGGCAGATCTTTTTCTTTTTTTTTTGGAGCTGGTGTAATCGCTCATTTTTATTGTTATTGCGGCGAGAGGAGGCAGGTGGTTCGCGCCGGTTGATTTGAATTATTGAGCTTGTAGATGTTATTTTTAAAATGTAATAGTATTTAATTTTGTGCTTTTGTGTATTATGTAGTGTATAATCGAGCCGAGTGAATCCTGTGTATTACATTTCTGAATTAATACCTCTAGCTAGCTATTAGTTTACTCGGTTGCAAAATTCGCAATCATTTCAAGCAGCGCAAAGAATGAATAAGTAAAATGAAATTTCCGCGATCTACTTCCCGTAATTAAAAATAAATTCTAAAAGCTCCCCCGGAAATCACACCGCAAAAGAACATTCGCGCTCGCTCGCGGTAAATAAACGGGCACAAGAGAGAGGAAAAAATTGATAAATCAAAAAAACGAAAACAAAATACTAATACCATAAAAGTTTAATAACGAAGTGTTCAACCGAAAAAAACCTCAAAGGGAATAGAGCCGAGAGGGATCGTCGCGATTCCGCGGCGGATTATACACGTATATAAAAAGCAAAAGGTAAAAAAAGACCGCGCTTGGAATTCTGGATGACGGACCCATACACACACACACACACACTCCAGCCAATACTCGCACGTACACAGCTGCGGCACGCACGCGGAAGAAAAATAAAGCTCGGCTAGGGGTACGACAGTAAAACTACATTAGAGCAATTACCATTGGCAGCTGGCTGAAAAAGATTTAAAGAGCTCTGTCGCGAATTACGGCGAACAGCCCTTCTGCATCGGCGAATGGCTGCAGGCGCGCGCGCGTCAACGTGTCACGCATACTGCAGTCCCGGCCGCGCCGCGCTCAAGGTATATAAGCAACGCTATTTCGAAGAGCCCTCGGAAAATGGATGCACTTTCCTCCCAGCCGCAATATAACGTCCGCGCGCTCTCGCAATATTACTGCGCAGCTCCCGCGTTCTCGCTTCGACACTCCCTCTCTTTTTTCCAACCGCTGCTGCTGACGCAGTGTGTGTGTGTGTGTGTGTATGTACGGGAGCGGTAGTTACGCTGCGGAGGAAAGCCATACGCGTGGAACGAAAAGATAACGCAATTTAGCCGGGCTTTTTTAATCCACTCTCTTCCGGGCCGCGGCTCCCTCTCTTTCACTCCTCTGTCGCGCTGCTTTCTTTAGCGCGCCTCCCGCATGACTAGTAGGACACTTTTGCGCGACTGAGCCTTTTTTTTATTTCCCCCCCGAACCACCCGCACGTGCTCGCCCGACACGGCCCCACGTTCGTGTGCGCAGCCGTACACGTGTGAAAGCCGCCGCTGGAATTACAACCCCGCGCACGCCGGAGCTTCATTATGCCCCGATAAAATCTCGCGAACGTCACGGCTTCCGGCCGCGTTATACCGCCTCGTTAAGCCCTTTCGCGAAATCTTCCGGAGACACAATGATGAGCGCGAGATTATACGCGCCTCCATGGCGTATCTATAACGTATCGATAATGCGATATATCGCCTGAGTAGAAAAACGTGTCGCAAGCTCGCGAGTCCCAAATTACTCGCTGATTTACGACGGGTAATCCGCGCGTGAAATTTTTTTTCTCCCGCCGCGCGATATTAATTATAATAAAAGTCAATTCGCCCGGCGAAAATTTGCGCGCATAAATCAGCGTTTATAAAACCTACTCCCGGCGGGGCGCGCTTTTCCCCAATTTTTCTATAAAAAAAAAAAAACAGCGCGCCAAGCAAGTCGGAGCGAGAAAATGATTTATATCGGGCGCGCAGCCGCCCTCGCTTTCCGACGATATTCATACATTATACGGCCGATGATTACGGCGTAGTCGGCGAATCCGAGGCGGGCTCGTCACTCCCCTGCTATACAGTAACCCGGCTTGCTCGCGATTGAGATGAGGAGGAAAAAAGCACGCGGCCTTGTACATCAGTGGAAAATCCATATAAACGCGTAGGCGGAGGCGCTCCTCGCAAAGGTGCCAGGCTATTACCTTTAAACGGGCGTCGAAGCTCGCGCGCTATCTGCCTCTCGCTCTCGTCTATTATCTTGATTAAAATATCCAATAATCAAATTCCTCGGAGAGCGAACGAGCCCGAGAGTCGTTGATTAACGAGCCGAGAGTGACGTGGCCCGAAGCCCGTTTTCATCATCTTTGCCCCCCTGCAGTCTTTTGCCTCCTATATAACCCTCAGCCCCCTCTTCTGCAGCTGCACATCGCGTTTTTCTCGTTACGTTCTTTCGCGTACCACACACGCCACGCTGTATACACGCGTTATCCGGCAAACATTTTCCTTCCAGGGTGATGCTCCCGAAAAGTCGAGCTTTCGATCCTTTTCTCCTGCGAGCTTTCGGGCTCGTTATACGCCCGGTTTATATTCCGTTTAGCCGTCGCGCATATTTCTCCCTCGCGCCTCTCCCCATATTCGGTCATTTCGCCCTTTAAATCGCGGCGGCCGGCCGACACTTTGTTAGTCGCTCGGCACAAAGCGCGCAGGCGGGGGGACTTTGGGAAGTTCATTTCCATCGAGCGGACGAAGAAGAGAGAGAGAGAGAGGCAGAAGGAGAGGAAAAAAGCATGGAAATTTCGTCGTGAATTTATGGGCCGCGCGCTATCGCGCGACGGAAACCGGCAAAGGCCGCGGATTTTCCTATAGTTGCCCTAATCGGAATGATATTTACGAGGCCACGCGCCCGGGATTTAGTGTATGTGTGCATGTACGTGTGTGAAAGTGGACGCGCGGGCCGAGCTTGCAAGCACATGTGGATGTGCGCTGTGCTGAGTAGCCGACGAGGGTCGACGATCGCGCTTCGCAGTCTGCTGCGCTTGCGTTTTGTGTATATATCTATTTCTACTGATAGCCTTTAAACGCCGGGATGTTGCTAAGCTGAAGCGCTCTTCTTCTAGACCGGTTTAGTGAGCTGCTTTTTTTTTGGATTAAGATCGCGCGATATGGTTTGGAGGACGGGCGTTAAGACGATTTGCAGCTGCTTGCGGTATAAAATTATAAGATGAATTATTGATTAATGCTAGTTTCTTAGAATTACTAAATTATAGTTTGTGAAATTTTAATGTGGATTAAGTATTCATAGAGTTTTGCTTCCATTAAAAATCAATATGGATTAAATTTAAAAAACTTGGAAATCGGTCAAATGCTTTATGAAATGATAATGCAAACTGTAGAGCATTTTGAATATTTAATCTGCATTCTGCAAAATCTTTTCTTACAATAAATGCATAAATAAAATAAAATAGATTAATGACATATATTAAAAATTCATTAAAAATTATATTGAAATAATAAATTTCTTCTTAGAACTATAAATTTTTCACGATTTTTAAAAATATTTTGTCAACCGAATTTTCAAAATAACCCGCTTTGACAGATGACATTTAGACCAGAACCATCACTCTTTAAAACGATAATCCTAAATCAACGCTAGAATTGACGTAAAACGTCATCACTAACTCCCACCGATCAACTGCTCTTTTACCCTCAGCCAGCTCCTTCTCTCCTACACAAGTTCGCCTCTCTGCATTTTGTCTCGCTTTGTTGTACTCGCTTACCGGCGTGCAGTTGGCGTCCGCCGGTGATTAGAATCGCGCTTAACTATCCGCATAAATTAAATGAGCCGGACAACGCGCGCCGGCGCACGGTGGCAACCCTCCTGGGACTCTATACACAGCCAAAGAGCGAGCGCAGAGCTGCACCGGCAATTTTCTGTTGGTTTACATGGGCGTTCGTCCGTGTCTCTTTATCTCTCCCGTTCACTCGTTCGTCTGCCCTCTCCTTTCAGCCCCAGCTCCCTCTCTCTCTCTCTGCGGCAGCCTGAAAAAAACTTTTTTCATTTAAAGAACTTCGGAACATGTTAAAATGCCATCGCCTCGACCCTTTCTACACACCCGCGTCTACCCCGTCCCCCTACGGACCTTATCGGTTCAGCGCTTTTCTTTCCCTTTCGCGGAGAGATGCCCTGTACACGGCTGCTTTGCCCTCTCGCCGGCGAGTGGAAGTGCGCTGCTTACAGCGTAATGGCCTTTGAGTCTGCGATAGCGAGATTTCACAATCGATTCTTTCTGCTACATTGCTTCGCGCTCGCGCGCTGCGCGCCTCGTGCAAGCGCGTGGCCTGGCTTCCCCGCAACTTTTAAATTCTATTAATAACTTTATGGCGCGGCTTTCAGGCCGAACTTGCCCCGCGGTAAATCTGGACGAAAAATTGTGTACCGACAAATTTTTAATGGAATTTCGCCGTTTTCTTGTTAGCCCCGGAAATAGTTGATGCGCCAGTTCGATAACTGCCGGGAGGCCGATTTATTACCGGCGTCTTCTAAATAAATACATCGTTCGCAAACCATTTTATTAAACGATAGAAAAAAGGCATAAATCAGCGCTGCACCAAAGCGCACGGCTTCGCGGCATGCATAAAACAAGCGCTTTAAAAGAGCCCGAGAGCGCCGAAAGCGCTTATCTAACTTTCCTCGCGCGAGACACACATTCCAGTCTCGCGCGGGGCTGGAAATCGAGTGAGACCTCAAAAAGTTTCTCAAACTTTGTTTAGCGAATCGAAGCGCGTTTTATCGCGCGCGCCAGGCACATGTCCCCTCGAGCCTCTCTCCAGCAGAGGACAGCCCGCGGCACTTGTCTCTTATATCTATACACGCGACGATAGCTTTCGGATAAACGCAAATCGTCCCGTGCGCGCTATCGGGAACGCGATTTCCAGCTTCAGGACGAGCTGTGCGGTTTTCCGTGAGCTAGCTGCATCTAACTGTATCCTCTCCGGTATATAGAGAGCTAAGGCAGCCCCAGGGCTAAGTGAGAGCGAGCTAGCGCGGATTTGCGAAGAGTGTATTGTCGTGTCGTGAGAGAGAGAGAGCGGATCAGTAAGCAGCATCGGCCGAGCGCGCAAAACATGTCCGTCTCGCTGGGAGACAGCCCGAGCAGACGATGGATTTGGGTGTGCAAGAGCGCGCGCAGTGGTAGTTGCGTTGGCTGCTGCGCCAGCGAGAGAGGAGGGATCAAGTGGATAGATAGACGCCGCTTGTTTGACCCTAAACTCGCTCCGGGGGCTGCGGTATACTGCCTGAGAGAGAGAGCGAGAGAAACCTATAGCTCGCGCTGATGAGAAACTCGACAGGCTGCTATGCTGCTACTGCCTAACTTCCCACGAATATCGCGCCCTTCCTCTCTGTATATACCAAGAGCGCGCGAATCGTCCGCACGTCACTCGGCGCGCCCGATGACGTTGATCTTTCTGTTATTCGCGCGAGCGGAACGAAAGAACAAAGGAGCGAGCCGCCGAGGATTGAGGAGGGAAGGCCGGCTTGTTGCGCTCCGATGCCGCTCGCTGTGTATGCTTGCTCTTTTGCTTGCTGATGGAGGTTGAGAGAGTTAATTTATGCGCCCGCTGATGATGAATGTAATGAGCTCGCTCAACGAGGGATCTTGGAGATTTGTCCGATTATGGGCCTGATTATACAAAGTACGCGGAACAAACTTTTCATTCCGTTTGATTTCTTTTATTCGCGAGAGTTGGCTGAACTCTGATCTTTTGAATTCTTTTACATATCTTTGCACGAGAGTCGCTTAATTTTTCACGGCTTATCCGCTCTATTTCTTTTTTCGAAAATATTTCGGAATATACAGCGAGGAAAATAAATAAAGTTTATGCTAGCGCGATGTCCTGTGATATGAAAATTTTAATCTCCGCTCTAGATTTTTTTAGAAAAGTTTTATTTTTGCTACGTTGCGTTTCTATAATGGTGCTGTTTTATTGAATATCATTGTTTATAAAAATTTTACGAAATCTCGTAGTAAAATACTTTAGAGAAACTCGTTTCCTTTTAACGGGAATACAAATGAGTAAAAAAATAAACGAACCGCACACAGCGTTTTGTTCGACTTTGTTTCTATAAAGCAAAGACTTCTACAAAACAAAACTAACTTTTTTTTGTGGTCCTCATCATTTTCAAAGCTTACTATCATTTTTTAATATCTCATTACTTTTTTTTGTATTTTTTAAAATAAGCTTTGAACTAAAAATTAAACAAGCTCGTAAAAAACAAAATCACTATTTTATCCATTTTTGTTTCCGTACTAGTACCTGCTAAAAAGCGATCGTTTACTCAAAAAAGTTAAACACTTGGTTTTAATCTATTTAGAAAGAATTTTAATTCGCAGCGAGCTCGTTTCCAATCGGGCCGGCGATCGGCAATCGAAGCGTACACCCAGCGCCCAACTTTAAAACAAACCAAACTTTAAAACGAACGCGAATATCCACAACTCCCAATCAGCGCCGTAATACACACACATACACA
Organism: Eupelmus urozonus; assembly: GCA_900480035.1. Taxonomy (NCBI): domain Eukaryota; kingdom Metazoa; phylum Arthropoda; class Insecta; order Hymenoptera; family Eupelmidae; genus Eupelmus; species Eupelmus urozonus. The sequence continues at coordinate 14,869 of UELX01000264.1, read as the reverse complement.
CACTCACACACACACACACACAAAACCTCTTAAACGTACAGCAAAACCATTTCCCATTAGATTCCACAGGCAGCACGTAAGAAAAGAAAGGGGCCATAACGCACACACAGCCATACGCACTCTCGGACTCGGGGGGATTAAAATAATAATAACGTTGGAAATTGGACACGGCGGCGGTGTGTGCGGTGCCGAGGTGCGCGCGCGCGGCTAACCCCCTCGTAATCTTCGGCGGCCATATGCCGAACGTGCGTGCGCGCGCGCGCGCGGCCAAGCTGGAAGCAAGCCAGGCGAACGTAAAAAATGATCGCCGCGCGGAGTTGCCCGCGGTTCGCTCCTAATCTCTCGCTCTCCACGCGCGCATAGGGGGGGAATTTATTCAATTGCGAATCCCGGGACCTCGTGCGGGCCCGCGTATACCCATATATTACGAGCCGTAAAGTCGCGCTATGTAAGATTTTTTTTTTTAATATCGGAGGGGGAAGCTCGGGCGAGCGAGACCATAAAATAAGCTTGACGAACTGGAACAAAAGAAGCGCCGAGTGTTGGGGGGAACGCGAGGTTATTCTTTCGCAATTTTTTTTTTTTCGGGATGATGCAAAAGTTGTTCGACACGGTTTTCGAAAATTATAAGAGCATTTTTCAGCGTCCGGGCTTTTGATCGGTCGACGAGTGAGTAATTGCTTTTGGAGCGTGGTGTGTGTCTTTGATTGAATTGTCATTGTGATGCGGCGTTTTGAGATTTTTTTTTAATGCGCGGAAAATTGACGTGTCGGGTGAGTGAAGGTTGGCAAAGTTTGATTCGGATAGGGTAATTTTGTTATAAACTTGAAAATTCAAAGTTTACGATAACTTACATTTTAAATTTCGAGAACTTTGATAAATTCCGATTTCCAAGTTTTTTACGCAGAAAACTTATAACATGCACTGACATAAAGTTTGATGAATATTTCTTACTCCTTAAATATCTACAGTGAAAACTTGTCAAACTTGTAAATACAACTTTCGTTCTACTTTAAAAGTTTAAAAAATATAATTTTGTTCAGATTTTCTCGGAAGAGTTGATAAATAAATATAGGCGTAACATTCAACTAAGAAATGATACCAAGAAAGCAAAACTTATAAATTTTCGAAAAATATGAAAATTCCCTGCAGCAGAATATTATAGAAAACTTAATAAACAAAAAGATTGCTTTTATCAACAGTCACCCGCTCGCCCTTCTCAAAACTCACCCTCCTTAATTAAAATGAAAAAAAATCCGTCGACCGTAAAACATTTTTATTAAATCGAATCGCTGTTTTAGCAAGGTCCGTACTTATTCCCAGATAGGATCTCGTGAAATCACGCGTTCGAGCAGCGCGCTTTTACGTCGCGAAAGTATGATAAAAATGAAACGGAAAATTTTATAACTCGCCCCGCACGGAGATACCTTGCTCCACGCAGGGGGCCGCGCGCGCTCAGGTATATACACTGTTATGATAACGGAAGCCGATTTTATTCGCGCGCTAAAATCGTAACTCCGCCAGTTCATTGACTGAGCCAACCTCCCAATCTAGGAGACCAAAATCCCCCCCAAAAACACCGTCCAAAAAGCCCCCCAGAGAACTGAAACACCTCCGACGGGCGCGCTGGAATATAAAATTTGCTAAAATCCTTGGGCGCTCCTTGAGCCCCACGCGCTCGCCGCCGCGGCCGGAGAAAGAATAAAGAACGCCCGCGTTCGGCGAAACCAATTTACCGGCCCATTGTCCCCCGAGCCATAATCTCGCGCCATTGTTCTCGCTCTAGCGCGGCATTTACATTCGATCGTCGAGCTCTCTCTCTCTCTCTCCCTCCTCGCGCAAATGTATATATCCTCCTTCCTCTATCTATTCCTTTTTCTTAGAGCTTGCGCGCGCACGCGCGCTGTCCCGTAAACTCATTTGCCTCGTTGCGCGCGCTCGCGAATAAATGTTTTTTAAAATCCCCGCGGCTCATCGGAATATTTTGCCCCGGCGCGCACTCGCGGCTAACTCGGTTACGCGCGCTCGGGCCCCGCTTCAACTTCGACGGTATATAGCCCGGCGAAATCAATGCTTGTCCTTTTTTTTTCTCTTCCTTCCCCAGCGTGCTTGCAGGATGTTATAATGAGAGCAAGCGAGGCGCGCAAGCTCGATTCGTTATGCATGGGAAGGTTATATATTTGAATGCATTTGGAAAATCGATGGGGGGGACTTTGCGCCTCCGACGTGGATTTAGCGAGGCATAAATATTATATCGCTTTCCCGGCGTTTTGCTACCTGGACCCTCCCTCCACGATACAACGAGCTTGCGGCTCGACAATAATTCTTGCCGCGGCAATAGCTTCTTCCATCGCGTGGCTCTTCGACACTGCATTTTTCAAGCTACGCGCGCCGCTGGCTCTGTTGCGATTTCACTCGGCGCGGGCCACTCTAGGAAGTTATGCGACGTAAATATTCCAGCTTGGCGGCGAGCTCGGCGGAAAAGGCGCTTTGAAAGTGGGCCGCGAGGAAAAGCGATTAAGTCAATATCGCGCTTCTTATTCCGGCTTTTTTCCTTGATTTTCCAGCTTTGCAGCGGGCGCAGTGCTCCAGTTTGTAGAAAGTTTGGAGCTTGCGGGCCGAATGATGTGCGGGGAGCTTTTCGATGTTGTTGCTGTATTTACGCCGGATTTTAAGCTGATTAGTATGAGTCGGGATGAACACTTTTCGGCCGTTCGACAAATCAAGATTTATTTTTACTCGATTGAAAGTCTGCTAATCCGGTCAAATTTTTAAAATTTTAGAATTGTTTTTTTCATAGCAATTTGATTCATGATAAAATCACGAGCACTTCTAATAGATCTCTATTTATACAGATATTCAGTGAATTCAATTAAAGAATGATTAAGAAACTCAAATGGCTTGTCACTAAATCGATAATTTTCTAAACGTAATTGTTTCAATTATCCCAGCCAAATTTAGCGAGCTCGAAAAGAGCCTGGATAAAAAAGAGAAATGAAAAATATCGAGAGGAAGAAAGAATAACGAGTCGAGTTCGAGCTTTTTTAATTGAGGGACATTCGGCTCTATTCCGTACATACACACAATGAGAAAAGAGTTTCGCCTCTATGTGAACGAGCGCGCGCGCGCGCGCGTGGCCTTAAAAGTGCCTTCTCCGCTTGCGGGGGGCAGCAGCCGCCGGCCGCTGGAAGAAAAAGTTCAGAGGCGCTTTAATTAAGCCCGGATCGATGGCATTTTCAGCGAGGCCTCCCCGAGCTCGAGCTTGCGGGAGCCGCTGTTTTTGGGATCCCCGAATTCAAATAGATGGCTTCCGATGGCAAGGGTCGTTAGGTATTATCTCGACCGCTAATAACCCCGGAGCCGCGCCGCGATCGTATCTGTCTTTTGAGCCGGCGAAGTTCCTCCAGCACTAGAGAGAGAGAGAGAGGGCGATTCCTATATCGGCGCGGCGATAGTTTCACGAGGCTCGTGCAGAGAGAAAGAGAGAGAGAAGCGCTGACTTATCTACCCTGCCTCATCTTTCTCGCCCTGGAAAACTTTTTAACGCCGTAACCTGTAATGGGTTTCGTCGACTGAGAGAGAGAGAGAGAGAGAGAGCCTGCCGATGAAAATCTCTTTCGGCCGACGAGCTGCTGGCCACACGCCCGTGCGAGGAAGATACCTCTACGTGCCCGCGTATATATGGATGAATCCTTTCTCCCCCTAAGCGAGAGTCTCTCTTTCTCTGTCCCTCTGTGGCCCCTTTTACAGCGCGCGCACGCGCTCGTTCCGACCACCCCGCGCGCGATGCTTCCTTTTTTTCCCTGCTTTTATCGCTGCCTATTGATTGTCTTATCTGTTCATAATAAATTATATGCCCTAACTTTTGTTTCCAAAGGGGGACGCTTATCGACGCGCGTTCATTTTAATTTTAAAATCATCGGGAATCTACGCCGAGGATCTGTTCCAGGAGGGTTCTGGAGTTTTATGGCCAGAGCCGAAGCTTCGGAGTTACTTGGAAGTGAATTCACACTTTCACACAATGACCGGGCTGGACCTATTGTATTTAAATGCTGAATTAGTGAAATAAACTTTTTAGGGTAATTTTATAGGCGTAGATCCTGACGATATTGCGTTTTTATATAAATTCAGGACTTCTTTATATTATTTAGTTTTGTAAATGTAATTCAGTATCCTTCAATAGGAACGAAACAAAACAAATAAATTCCACTAATATTAAATTAATAAAATAATTTCTATTTATTATTTTATTATTTATATTTTGAGAAAAAATCCCGTTTTTTATTGAAAGAACGAAATAACGAAAAAATGTTCTAGTTAAATTAAAATTTGGATTCAAAACAAGTTTCACAACTCTTTACTAACAATAGTTGAACTAGGTATTTGAAGTATTCATTTTTAATAAAATAAATTAGATCTTAATTCAATTCTCATACATTTTTTACACATATAAATTTTTCATACATTTTATTGTTTAATAAAACAGAGTGTTTTACATTTTTAATATAAATTTCCAATTTCTTTCATAAAAATTTCATCATTTCCTTCACCCGTCAGCAAAATAAATATTGACGACTTCTTTATCGCATTAACTCATTAATATTTTCTATAAACAGAAATCGGAAAAGGGATAATCGCCTCTCAAAGCGCTAAAATATTCAGTCGACAGTTTCCCAAGAATACTAAATCAGATCGCATCTGTCGAATTCTCCACGCTCCCTGAAAAAGCGAGCTCTCGCCCGATGATTTTCCGAATCTCTCTTTTCAATAATCACCAACCACCCAGCGCATTATAACCACCCGATAAGCGCGAGCTACACACTCACGCATCTTAAAAGCGTAAATAGGGTCGTTCGCGGCACGAGCCGATGATGTACATTACTCTCTAAGCTCCAGCGAGTATGCCGGCAACCTCGCCTCAGAAGCCTACCCAAGCCCCAGCTCTATACCAGGGGAGAGAAGTTCGAAATTCACATTCTTATCGCGTGTCAAGCATACTCTCCCAAGAATAATCCCCCTAACTAAATGTTAAGCATACGCGCACGGGGTAACCCGCTCCTCTCTCTCTCCGGGTCATAAATACTACGGGAGCGAAGCAAACTCCCCAGCGACGCTCGCTCTCGCAATGTCGTTCGCCTGAATGAAGATAGTGATAGATAGAGAATGCCAGAGCGAGCGAGCTTTTCGCGTGCACGGGCCTAGCGCTCTCGGAAAATAGGCGAGCCGACTTGCCAAGGAGATACGAGCGAAAAGCGCGTAGGGGACCTGGGAGAGAGAATCTTGTTATACGCGGACCCCTTTCATCCAGAGTCAGGGCCACCCCCGAGAGCGCAAGCTGGTAATATATGGCACTGCGCGCTCTGTTAGTCTAGAGTCTATTGGATAGGGCTGCTCGCGCGAACTTCTTTCTTATGTTAAGCAGATCATTGTCGGCGCCCAGCCACCCCCGCGCGTCGTATATATACGGCGCTCACAAAGCTCGGGAGAGCCAGCCGAGCCGAAAATTCGAATCCGCTTTTTCGCGCTCGGTTGCGTAGCTGGCCCTTGTTTTTACTAAGGATTTGTCTGGCGAATTAATTAAGCCCACTTGCCGAACAGCGGGAAAAGCTCGACCGCGCGCGAGTATTGACATTTATCTAGCCGACCGCGATGGTAACGCGTCTTCGCGATATATACAGCTGCATCGGCGTATTAAGCGCCGCGTAATTTCCGCGAGGCTACACCGAGCCCGCTTAAGTAAAAGTCGGCTTTAGCCGGATTACACTTCGCCGGGCCGTTATTGTAAAAGTCGTAATAAAATTTTAACGAGCGACCGCTCGTCGAGCTCGCCCCGAGAGAACCAAAGAGCGAATCTCGCTCCTTTTTCCACCAGCTTCCCAGCTTTGTATTTCTTTTTCCGGTCCACTTTCCGCTGTCCGCGAGCTTTTTTCGCCGGCACTTGTGTATAGCGGCTAATCGAGCCTCGACGATTTAGTCTGTCTCTCTGACGGTGCATGTTTTAATCCTGTGTCTTTTTTCTTCTTTCAGAGCACGTACGCGAATTCAGCTGCGGGATGCTGTACTACAGGACACTCTACCTGGACAGCAAGAGGGACGCCTTGTACGTCGGAGCGATGTGAGTATCGATTGACTGCCGTCTGACGGCTGTGTCTATATATATATATATATATATGGTTAAGTATAGAGAGTGAGCCTTGCTTCGCTCTTTCGATAGCTTCTTTGATGTCTCGCGCCGGAGAGCTGCCGATAACTGGCGTTTACTCTGCTCAAAAGGCTTTCGTCTCGTTAAGGAGCGTACTTATTTCCACGGCGGGAGAGTAATACTTTAAGCTGCGCGCTGTTATTTAAAGAGAATCGTAGCGATTTCTCGGGAGTGGAAGTGATTTTGCTAAATTGGATTCGATTTTGTCATTAGAATTTCTGAAAGTCGCGGCGAAGTTACGAAAAGGGATTCTTGTAATTACAGTATTTACACTTTTTTTGACTGGTTGAGTTGATCTGTTTTTACACTTTGTATTAATGCAAGTATTGATTGAATTAATTATTACAATACTGACAAATATATTTAATCTATAACTATTAATTGAATAAGTTATATTGAAAATAATACTTTTATAAAAACCTCACCAAAATAAAGAGTAAAAATAAACCAATTTACCAATTATCTTTTAAAAGCTAAAAGCTTTTTTACAATTGTAACTTATAATTTTAGAAACATTTATTTTAAACTTTTAACTAATGATTTTAAAAGCTTTTGAAAGTAATTTTTAAATAGAACATTCGTTTTAATTAAGTTATGTAACTTTCAGTCATAATAACTTTATTTGTAATATCAATTATCCCGTAGAAATAAAAAAACAATACCATTCATTTCAATTTTATTTTATAAATTGAATAAATTAGAACTATTAATTATAATTCACCATCGCTCAGTTAATTCGTACACAAAACCACCTACAGCGCATTAACAGACTGACAAACGTTTTTCACCAATACAAAGCCACCTCACCTCATCCACCCCGCCGGTTAACGAATTCTCCAGCCGCACGCCGAGAGAGCGTCTTTGTGAAAAGCCCCGCGACAAAAGCAGCTGCTCTCTTCTTCGAAATAGAGCGCGCCTTAAAAAGAAGAGAAAAAAACCGCAAGAAGATCCCGCGAATACGCGAATACCTTCTCTCTCAAAGTTCCCGTCCTAATGAGTTTGCGCGCGCGGATCGAGTCCTCGTTTAAGCTCGTCAGCGCGGAAAAGAGAGCGCCGAGCTCTCTCAGAGCGATGGCAACGAGGTATTAATCACATAAAAGTATATTGTTAATGCCAGGACAGCCGGAATTCTTGGGCGGCTAGGTAGGTATTATTATTTCGCCGTCATCGCGGTAATAAGCGCGCGTGCTGCCGGCGAGATTGCGCCGAGGGAGTCGCATCATTACTAGAGAGAAAGTATTATTCTTCGATTCAGTCGTCGGCGCGGGGCCGCGTCCTTTGTGGAGCAGCGAGTCAGTTTCTGCGGGGCTTTCCCTCCTTAATTTGGTAAATGCCAACAAAATGTTAGCACGCGGCCTCGCCCCGTCATAATAGCGGACAAGAAGTAGGGGGAGCCATCTCTCAAGCCGTCGTCTTCTTGACGTCGCGCGTGGCATTGAGTTACGAGGGGCGGACGAGAGCGAGTTGTTGCTGCCGGCAGATATCTCCTAAGTAGCTGTGTATACGCTTACGTCTATACACTTGCGTGTAAGTACATACACAGACAGGGATATCAAATTCGCGAATTAGAGGTTTTTTCGAAGAAATCAAAATTTGGGGATAAAAAAGACGCTCGGGGAAAATGAGAGGGTGCGGAGGAGAGGGCAGAGATAGGGAGGAGCCCGGATTCGTCGAGTCGTCCGGTCGGAAGTAACGATTCGCATGGATGAACGGCCTGGGAGCGCTGCCAAGCTTGCGGAGGACTTCCTCCTTTTTTGCCTCCTTTACTGCGCGCTCCTTTTTTTTTTCCTCTTCGTATATTCTTTGTCCTTGTAGCGTCGCGCGGCCGGGGGGAGAGGAACTCGTGTACAACACACCGGGCGCGCAGAACCTTTTCTTGGAGGATAATAAATGCGCGCGAGTGTACGGGCCGAAGTTTGCAGCTATACGGAAATACCGGCTGCTTCCGGCATGTTTGCGACAATAATTTTTTTAAAATTACCTTTGTTTATTTTTTCGCTCGCTTTGAGAGGATTGCGCGCCTACCGCTCTATGAATAATTCAATTTCGCTAAAACGGACCGCGGGAAATGGAATGGCGTTATGCTTTTTTTTCGAATACGAGGAAATGTGATTTATGTGGATTTTTTGTTTGTTTTTTGTCAAAGAGTCTCTTTTTTTAATATTAATATTGTTGAGCTTTGGCTCTATTTGTCGAAGGCATTTCATAGCGGTTTTAAAGGTTATTGGAATACTTTTTATTGATAGTAGTTTAACAGCATTTTTTTTAAATAAACAAATTAAAGATAATGTTACTAAAGTATACAGGAAGTCTTATATTTACTAATACAGACTAGAAATTTGATTAGCTAGGTCTAATCCTCCAAATTAGATTAGACGCTAAGTAAACCTTAATTAGTTCTTAAGTAGGTCCTACTGGATTACCTAATTATTGACATAATTTTGGCCATTAAGCTCTAATTAATACCTATTTAATTTTGTCCCCAGAAAGTTATACAAGTTTGATATTTAAATCAATAAAGCAAGATTAAAATAAACTTAATAACCATTAAAAAATTTCAAATTGATATGTCCTGGAAATTGAAATGACGCATAATAATAGCGCAACGTGTAGTTGAGAAAGCGAAAAACATTAATTCGTTCGCAGGCCGAATGCGTAATTGAAAGCGTAATTAATTTAGCCAGCTCCCATTAACAAAAATACGTAGCTTATCTATAATGAACTTAATAATTAATACTCACGAAATAGATTAAAATTAATTCATACACATATACATACATAGCGAGCGAATCGCCGCGCGGCAAGAGCACAGAAATTGCCTCGTTGCACGGAAAGATCCGAGCCGCGCATATAGCTCCAAGTATTTTTATTTCATTGCCCCCCGGTAATTACTCTTGCTTTAATAAGACCATTAAAGTCGCTTTACCGGTACACACAACTAGGCTAGAAATTTTAATGGAAATCGTAGCCGCCGCGTGCGTTAAATCCAAACTAGATGCATGCGTGCGGCGGCGGCCTCGGCGATATTAAGACATATAAACCGACGAGGGTCACGTGCTCCTAGAATCGGACAGGTGGAAGGCCCCATACATAATAAAGTCAGCATTCATGCGTGCGAGAGTTTTTTATCTCGAAACTAATCCTTTTTCGCTTTTATAAGGAGCGGGCCGCGGGGAAGGGGGTGCAGTAACGATAAATCGCATTTTCCGGAGAAGGCAGGTACTTCGATTTTAACGTTTCCGGCTTTCTGGCTCGGTTCCACGTGCCTGCACACTAGCTCTCTCGCGTCCCTGCGCTCTCTCTCTTGCCGATCCCTATACGCCCAAGCTGGATGTGTGTGTGTATATATATAAATATATATATATTACACACACGAAGGTAGACGAAGGCTTGGGCGCGCGCACTATCTACCACTATAAAGAATCGAATTCCAATAGGAATTCCAAGGAAGAAGAGACCCGCGCCCGGCCGTGCCACTGATAGACGTTTCGCTTCGAATGGCTCGTAACGATAAATTATCCTTTCTCTCGTATATCTTTTTCACGATTATCTGCAGTAGCAGAGCCAGCCCGGGCTTATCTCCACTTCAGATGTTTTTCCTCCTACAATTACCTTCGACCCCCCCCCCCGGTCTTTTTCTTCCTTTCATCGAAATATGTCCGGGAGATTTGAGCGATTTACTTTTATTGACTGAGCGCGCGAACGCAACGCGCGCTTGACTTCAGGAGAGACACTTCAGGGAAGTTTTCAAAGTATGATCGATCTCTAGCGTTTTAGGTATGTAATACGGATAAATCACTGGGGTTGGATTATTTTAGCTGAAACTGTGTAGTTATCTGAGCGAGGCTTGAGAGTTGCATGCGCGTGAATAATAAATGTGTACAAACAGCTTATAATTATTCAGCAACGTGTTGAATGAGTATTTTAATGGCCGAGATCAAGTTTCGCGAGAATTATTTAATGTATTTTTCACCTTCATTAATTTACATTTGAAAATTTTGTAATATTTTGTATTAAGCGAATTATCATTTATGCAGGAAAAGTAAATTTATTGTATTAATTAATGTATATCTGACGGATTTATCTTTCCGGGCAGCGCGCGCTTTATAAAGTTGTATTTCAACACGTGAAACGACTTTTGCTAGGTGCAAGTATTTGCAAATCATTTTATATCTCTACGATATTTTATTTCGTAATTTAAATAGTCGTTACTCTTAAAGGTAAAATAAAAGATTTTTCAATTTTCCCAATTTAAATATAGCTTACATTTCCGAGTATTATTTCGAAAACTAGAGCAACGTCCGAGTTTTTAATTTGGAAATTTCAACCCAACAGTTCCGAAAACAATGTAATACGAGTATTTATCCGACGAAAAATTTACAACCTCCGCCAAAAAATTCTAAAACAAAAATAAGTTCTCGGCAAGCATTCGAATTCGTTTTATCCGCCAAATATACGCACAAAATTCGTCCGCGCATTGTCCTCTGTGTATCGCGAGAGCTGTGGAAGAGGCGAGGGAGTGAAAAAAAAGAGGAACCCAACTGGCGCGGGGAAAAGTGTTTTGAAAATATTTACTCGCGGCAGCGCCATTTCTTTTCACGCCGCAGATTCGATTCCTCTATTTTTCTACGCGCACTCCAGTCATCGATCAATCCATTACAAAACTTTTTCCGAATGTTTCCAACGAAGGGGCGCGCTCTATTTATTTTTTTCTCCTCGCTCCCCCGCGAGATGAGTTTGCTCTGCGCACACTCTGGCCCCCAGACCACATTTATACATATGTATACGAGGCCAGCAAATTGTGCGAACCTCCTCGTTTTCGCGCTGCAACGCGTCTCTCTCGTTATATTTTCCGGGCTCGCACGCGCACGCGGCCTTTTCTTTGCCCCGGCTGTTTTTTGCGCAGCTCCCATATTTCGCCGATAGTTCCTGGATATTCGAGGGGGCCGCTCGCGCTTCTCTCGTTAATTAGAAGTACGACACAAGTTAATTCCAGTTTGAGAATTTTGCGGCCTTTCGCTCTCTCTCTCTCTTGCGCGTTTTCCCGCAATTAAGGCGCACGCTAATTGAACGTTCCCAATTATCAGGTGGCCTTGTTCACGCTCGCTCGCTGCTCTGTACCTGCGCGCGCTCACTCCAATAACGCGAGGCTGCTGATGCTGCGGTAGAGTGCCAGCCTTTGGTCTTTTTTTTAACCCCCGCCGTCGTTTCTTTTTATCATCTTTTTCTTTCGGCTGTTATAGCGGTCGCGAGCGCGTGCGGGTACTGCTGGATCTGGGATATGACTCTTGGATGCCAGGCGACATAATCAACGGCTGATGTGGGACACGAACTTTGGTCTTTTGCGTGCAGCCTAGTTTGGCTTTTTTTCGTGTTTGCTTTATTGTTTTTTCAAATAGGTTTTACTCGGTGGATTAGCATTATGACATAAAAAAAAATGATATTTAACCAACGACAAAATAAGAGGATGGTCTTTAGTTGACTTGAATTTTTTTACATTATTAAAAAACCTTTAAAATTTTTATCAAATACATTACTGCAAACGAATTCATTTACTTTTAATTAATTTATTAAATCATTCGTCGGCATTTGGAAAAATTATTCTTATTTTTAACTAAAATTTCAAATAAAAATCATGATCAGTGTGTGTTTAAATATAGTTATAACATATTTATTAATTTATAGATTTATCTTTTTGTAATAAGGTAGTTCTACATCAAATATATCTTAATCAATTTTTCAATATCATAACCTATTTTACGGTAATTTAAAAAAAAAGTTTGGGCAGTCTTAATTTAGCGTCGCAGGCAAAAATTTTTTCCCCCGAGACAATAGAAAATTTAGCTGGATCGACACATTTTAGCCTGTTATTTTTAGGTCAGCAAATATTGACTGCTCCACATAAAAGTTTTGCCCCAGTGATCATCTTTGTGATGTTTAACCAGCGCAAATGCACCGGACCCAGCCTCTTCGGACATTTTTCAGGCGGGCGCAGCCGATATTTCGCTGATGCTCGCTAACAATCATTTAAATCCACTCCTCCCACGCTGTCAGAACAAAAAAATTAAAAATATCGCTCGAATCTCGAACACTACACGTCTCTTTAAAATAAAACGCTTTCTCTCAGCTACAAGCCGTTAAAATAAAATTAAGCCATTCCTCCCTAATGCCACTGCCTATACACTCTCCGAAAGAGACAGCATCGCTCAGTCACACGTGCGCGCTCCTAGCTCCAGGCTCTGAGAGACAGCCAGCGTGCGCGCACTCGAGTTCGATCGCGGAAAGAGTTTTTTCGCCACGTGCTCGCTCACCCAGTCCTCTCTCTCTCTCTCCGCGGGCGCGCGCCGGCAGAGTTTATTTCGTTTTGCGGCCTCAAATTGAAATCGATGCTCGCTTCTCGTATCCCTCGCCTCCCCCCTATATATATACTCGAGGATTTTCGTATCTCCGGCTTTTCGCTCCTTCAAATTGCCTTGTAGCTCCCTCTGCCTTTTTTTTTCACGGCCACATCGGCTACACCCCCCTGGAAGTTCGCTGCTTTTCCATGCCTGCGGCATATAAGAGAGAGAGAGAGGAAAAGTTAACTCCGGCTTCTGAGCGAGTGTCGGATTTGTTTTTCCTCCGTTGAACTTTCGCGCGCGTTTTTTCCTCTCGCTCCCCCTTGCACTCGAGCGTTTTGCTGCGCACCTTGTTTTTTCACCGAAAAACCGGGCTATTGCAAATTCCCTCGTTCTATCTTCCGTCTATACAGCGTTGCACCGAAAGTCTCGTGATTAATGGAATCATCGGCAGGCATCGCTCGGCAATAAAGTTAACAGGGCCGGCGCTAATGTTGCAAAATAGCCGTGCGCGCGAAAGTGGGTGAATTCGATTTGTGATCGCGGCGCGCGCGCGCGACAGTCTATGTATGTATATAGCGAGAGAGAAAGCTCCGGCGATGCTGCTGCAGCTCTACTCCCTTGCGCCTCTTTGCAGCTCTCTTGCTTGCTTTACTCTCGAGCTCTCTCTCTCTCGCTCGCGCGCGCTCGGGCTTCGGAAATCTCCGAGGTAATCGTGACCTCACGAGAGACTCGATGTGCCGGAAGATCGACGTGTACCTATACATACAGTGCAGAGATTTTATCGTGCCAGGCACTTCAGCTGCCGTTGCTGCTCTTCTCTCTTTCTCTCTCTCTCTCTCTCTCTCTCTCTCTTTCTCTCTCATTCACTATCTCGCTCCACTAGGGAAAAGTCGTATTTCTCTCGCGCTCTAGGGCCGATAAGACTCACTGACCCAATAGCTCCCACCATTTATATCTGCGCTTTCTTCCGTCGATTCTCTCGCTCTCTCAGTCTTTTTTATTTTTTTATCCAATTATGCTTTGAAAATCCTCGAGAGGCATTTGAATGTGGCGCATTACTTTATTTAGCCGCACTTTGAAAATATCGTTTGTTACTGGTGATTGGGTATGAAAAATAAATTCAAAAAAAGGTAATACTTAATTTAATAAACTTTGTAAGTTCGTTATTTTTATCAATTTTAAGTGCTCACTAAATTTATTTTTGGTTTAAATGAAATATAAATTGAAGTTAAAAGATAGGGTGTAAAAATAAACAACAATGTACATACACTTTTGGAAATAAAATAAATTTTTTTATTTTGAAACCTTTTTATTTATTAATTATTCACGTGTAATTTATTGAATAATAATTTTATTTTGGTAAAGCAATACTTGCTGAATTCATTGTACTTTAATCTATTAGACATTTTAATAATAATTTAATATAGTAATTAAATTTTCAGTAAATATTTTTTTGTTAATTTAATGAGTTTTTAATTTAAATAATATGTTAGATTGTATGCAATCATGAGTCTTAAGATAATTTGTTTTTTCAATTCATTTGTATGTACATTATGACAATAAAATAAAGTTTTGTATATATCGTATGTAATAAGAAATAGTTGCGCACAAATCCCATTGCTACTTGTAAGTAGATGATATAATCTGAAGTACGTTTTCTGGTGTATATAAAAATTTTATTGAAATACTTTGAAAAATTAAAAGTTATTCAAACAAAAAACTATGTGGCCTCTTCACATGAAAAAGTTATTTTCTAAATGTCATAATTAATTCTGTAGATGAGCTTTTGACTTTTCAAACTATTTATACTTTACAACATTCTAATTGAAATAAAAACTGTAGTAGGGTGGTATTTTTATTTTTCAAATAGTATAAATGCTCTTGTTGCCATTCGACTATTTCTCATTTGACCCACATTTTAAATGCAATTTCTGAAGGTAATTTAATTTTTCCGACGCAGACATACACTCTCTACCTCATTGCTACTTTTTTCAAACATATTACACTCTCTACCTCTTTTTATTCCTTTATACACCTAAAAGTAACGCAGGAAATCTTCTATATCTAAAGTGATTTTTTTATGTTTCTTAAAAATTGTGTACATATAAAATTATTACTAATTAAATGATTCTATTTTTATTTTTATCTAAATTTTATTACAAAAAGCTTTGCACTTTAAAAAATGATGTATATTTTCATGTTGTACGTGCAATTTTTATTTAATCATAGTAATTGAATAATCCTCTATGACAGAGACATTTTTGAGATTCGTGTTTTCAATTAATTCGAATATACTGATTCAAAAAATTTATAGTTGTCCTGCATG